>CM053511.1:54497813-54519700 GCA_028627145.1 Eidolon dupreanum | reverse complement strand
CGGAATAACTCCTGCAGAGCGTAGCCCCGTTGGCTGAATGTTTCGGCGACTCGCTTCGAAGAGGGACGAGTCCTTTCTCACCGAGACTCGGTGAGGTTTCACCGGCTCTTCCTGCCGCTCCGATAGGAGACGTGTGGCCTCGGAAGTGAGCGTTTTAAAAGTGACAAGCGGTTTGCAAAATGAAGCTGAAGAAAGGAAGGGGACTTCACACGAGGGCATTATTGTTAACATTACAGAACCTCACAGAGTTGGGCGTTTCTTAATTTTCACTGAACACACTTGAGATGATGAGAAGAAAAAGGGAGGAAGACAGGAGACAGTCCTAATGGACAGAAAGCTGACTCGATAAGGATGGGCAGGGTGGCTTGTCTGGGAGTATGAGATGGGACATCGGGTCCTTCTAAACGCCGGGGGAAGTAAGTGGGTGAAAGGCAACTCACAAAGGAGACACGAATGTCGGCTTTCTCATCAGAATTCTGCATGTCGTAACTCAGAGAAATTTTGCCTTTCCAAAGTGCTAGATTGGCAGATAGTGCTGAGACATTACAGACAAAGAACCCACAGAACTGAACGGAACCCAAATCCCACAGGCAGGTTAAAAGCTCAACGCTTCTTCCTCTTAGCTTTTTGTTCCTTCACCTCTTAGAATTACAGCCCCTCTCCTTTCTAATGGGTCTTCATTTTGCCTAATATTGCTCAGTCAGGATACTGGTTTTCCCTGTACTTACTGATCAAACAGATAACAATTTACTCGAAGCCGAACACATCATTTTTCCTTCCCCAAGGTCTATTTTAAAATAAAAGCTCTAAAAGACCCAAGAATACCGTTTTTCTCCTAATAATGACTGATCAAGTAGATAATGATTTATAATGAAGCCAAACATAATTCTCTCTTCCCCAAAGTCTCTTATAAAACAGGAATGTAAAAGACTTATTCTCAAGCAGTAAATAAAATAAATGTAGTCATGTTTTAATAAAAGCAACCCGCTGAGGAAACGTGAAGATTTAGGCTGTTTTATTTAATAAACATTTCTACTTTTCATGTGCCTATTTCTTGTTTGGAATTTTGTTTGTTTAATAATATGTGAGATGTGATTTTATTAAATAGCAAAAGCTAAAAACTGGTAAATAATTTTAAAATGAACTTGATAAAAATAGACATGACTTGTCTCTAGAAAGAATAAGGATATTAGCTGTCAAAAAATAGCTGCTTTTTTCCAACAAAGGCGATTTAATGGCATGTTGACCTCTAAAATGAATATAATTTTGAATGCTTGCTTTTATTAAAAGGTTGGTATCATTAAGCGTTAATGATAATAAAGCATCATTTTCAGGAAAAACACATGAAAAAAAACCACACTCCAAAACAATCGCTATCGTTCTCCAAACTTTTCCTCACTAGTGTCTATATTTTTCACATAATTAAAAGCACAAGACATGTACGGTCACGTCTTCTGACTCTCTTTGGTTTATATTTAAAAAACCTCCTCACGCCTGCTCAGGGGTCTCGCTAACGTTTATTTTAATCACCATGCTGCCTTTTCTCAGGTAAAATAACCACAACTGGATAAATTACTGCCGGATGGATTTGACTCAGTGCCTATTTTCCATTGCCAACTCATGCAATTTCAAAATTCAAGAAAAAATTTTGAAAATGTAGCATTGGCATAGTATTTTGCCACTGACCATGAAGCTTTCATTTTAGATAAACAATGATTCAGAGCATTGACGGTTACTTGTTTTCTTTCAAATTCCCCTTGTGAAAAGAGTTCTTTACTTCACATGCTCTCAGATCGACTCTTATAGTCTCTACGCGGTTAACGCTAACAAAAATAAGTGGTTGAGGCCGGGGGCTAACGCCCTGGGCTCCCCGGGGCCAGGCCCTGAGAACGGCCCGCTTTCACGGGGGTCTTAGAGCAGGTGAATGAAAATCAACAGCCAGAGATCGTCCCCCTTGTCTCGATCCAACCTTGAGCCCTCCTCTTCAGTTTGCTTAACTTCTGACAGCTGTACAGTCCATAAAAGCAAATTAAGGTGCTCATTTACTTTTAAGAAAGGATATGTCTGCAATTCACAGGAATGACTCTTCTAGCATGTAATATATATAGTATAAAGATATGGTATATCTGTTTTCTACAGTTTGAACTACCAAAATTCTTAACATCTGTCTATAATTCCACCCTGACTTCAGATAAGCTTTTGGTTACAACTGAATCAGAAAATAGTTTTTAAAGGTGCATTTTGCTTGAGACAGTAAATATTTGACTTTTCTTTTTCTTTTTCTTTTTCTTTCTTTTTTTTTTTTTGTGGTCATTAAAATTTTCCAAGATTTTTAGTGATTTTCCCAATCCAATCTTGGGCAAACACTTCTTGAAAATGCTTTTAAAGGCAAGCTGATTGAAATCTTGAATGATCTTTTCTTGCAATATTTTGACCTTCATATAATCTTCTTATTTTGTACAAATTTGCTGTCTGCTACAGTTTGCATACAGCGTTGGGAATCAGAAAGTTAATATATTTGAATAGCAATAAAGTAGTTCTTTCATTATTTAACTCTCTTTTTCTAAATTATTATTTATGCCTACAGCACCTGATCTTCCTAGGTGGTCTCCCATCCAAGTACTAACCAGGCGTGACCTTGCTTAGCTTCCAAGATCAGACGTTGGGCTTGTTCAGGGTGGCATGGCCATAGACCATGGCTTCACTGGGGCATGAACCCAGGACCTTCTGCATGTAAAGCAGATGTGCTGACCGCTACACTATGGAACCACATCCTATTATCTAACTCTTATGATTCTGCAACGTGGGTTTTGTTAAGCCATTTTGCCCAGAAAGGAGCCCTGTGAAAAAGGAAGGAGGCGACTCACCCCAGTTTAAACAGCCAACTCATGCACACCTGGGCCCGAAACTTGTCTCCCGCTTCTGAGTCACACCCTCTGTCAACTGTGCCACGCCGCTGCCTCCAGACACTTTGAGCGGACGCCACTCTAGCAGATGGTAATTTAAATCTGCATAATGAAACAGACGTTGCCGCTTGCTAATATGTTTTCCCGATATTCATGAATATATACTGTGCTCTATAATCAATGATCTGAAACAATGCAAGTCGACGTGGTGCTTTTTCATTAACTCATCTCTGGCCGCTTCCCTTCTGTTAATTTATACGAGGTCAGAATCGTCCCAGAGTGGAACAATGTCCGTTTGAGTCATTTACGAGTAATGTGTTTTCTGCATGGTAAAGCGCCGATGGCATTTTTTTCCTCCGTTATCAGAAGTTTACTCATTCCTGGAGGTGACAAGCCGCTCAGTCCTCCTGCTGATACTGTGGAAAAAAGTCTGGCTTAAAACTGCTAATATCTCAGAAATTGAAAATGTTCCCCGGGGCAATTCAATGTAATTTTAGGCACGTATCTCCTTTTCTTTACTCGGAAGAGTATAAATATTTATGTTTCGTTTTAATAACATGTAATGTCCTTCATTTGGAGCCAGACTTGACCTTTTAGAAGAAAATGCAATTGAATGCTGTAAATTACTGGCCGATGCTTTGTACAATACGAAACGATAAAAGTTTAGAGCAATGACTCAAGTCTATTATTTAGTGATACACTTCACGATCCCTGAAATTATGGATAGAAATTAAATTAGTCTTTGGGAAAGTTACTGCTGGGCCCACGTATCAAAACAACCACACTAAGATGGAACTTTGTGTAAAAATGTTGTCTTAACGCTTAAAACTATCTAAAGGTTGAAAATTCCCAATTACATACATTAGTGTCCTCAATCCGGGCAGAAATTGGAAAACAATACGATGTGGATGTGCGTCAGCTCCTGAGGACTAGGACTTTGCCAAGGACACTTCCGCGCGGCCCCGGCTGCCTGCGGGGCTCAGCCGGCATGGGGCCTCAGGGGACCCCGTGGGACCGGAGCGGAAAGAGAGTGCTCGCTCCTCGTTTGCTTCCTGTTTTGCTTTGGCTTCCTGTTCTGGTCGCCATCGCTCCAGCCTCGCAGCCTGGGGAGAAGCCGCAGTTCCTTCCAGCAGTGGCGGCTGAATCCAGTTTGGGGCATTTGCAACACGAGCAGAACAGTGTCATCGGACCCCTCGGAGAGGTCGGGGTTCCAGCCCACGGCCGCCCCGCTGGCTCAGACACAGCAGCGTGGCTGAGCAGATGCCAGCCCTAAAGGTCCCTTCTCTACCTCAGCATCTGACGAAGCGGGGTCCTCCCGTCCCCTAGCCCTGGGGCGTGGCCGCCTCCGGGGTGTGCGGACTCCACTGCGTCACAGTTTTCCTGCTGCTTTTTCAGATCCTTAATACCTGGCTGCATGACGTCAGCTGCGACTGTCCCTGTGAAATATAACTGTGCGATTTCTGTCGTCCTGACCCGACACGCGGGAGCCCGTGGTTAACGGGGACGGCCGAAGGCTCTCTCTCTCTGCCGGGCGCGTGGGCAGCTGCAGGTGGAGTGGATCGGGGCAGAAGAAGGACAACAAGACACACAGAGTAGTCTGGAGGCGTCCACGAACCATTCTGGCAGGACAGCTGAGCCTCCACTCATTGCCCGTTCACAGGGACACTGCCGCATGAAAATGAGTGCGAGGAGTCTGTTCGCCATCACTGTCGACGGTGACCGCTGACCGTTCCGAGCGGCCAACGCTGACGAAGCACTAAAAACCCACCAGGCGTGATGCTGATCAGCATGCACACGCTACTGCATTTAATCCTCAGCCTTACGAGGCAGGAATTCATTTCGTGCTCACTGCACGGATGAGACCACAGGGTTTGTTGTATTAAATGACTTGCCCAAGTTTGCACCACTAGTAAAAAAAACAACCAGAAATACAAGCAGAGCGTAACTTCCGAGGGACCGCGGCGGATGAAACCGTCAGCGCTGACTTTGCGAGCGATGTCGTTGTCCCGCCTCTGGTTCACGGCGCCTGGGCTCCCAGGGAACTCCCCAGGACCGGCGCGTGAGATGTCTTTCTTAGCCAAGGGCAAAAAAAAAAAAAAAAAAAAAAGGAAAGCGCACGAACGAGAGCACGGGCTGCTCAGACGGTGTGACAGCCGTGCAGCCACACGCATTGCACACCTACGCGCCGAGCAGAGGCTACGTAAGACAAGGAAGAGATCTGGACTTTGCTCAGCGTCAGCTTTTTTCCGTGCGTGGCGGAGAGTCAGCTGAAAGCTTCAGACCCACATCACGGCTGGGTAGGGCTCTTGTCCTTTGGCGGGTAAGGTCTGTCTGTCTGTTCGTCTATCCGTCCATCCGTCCGTCCATTCATCTATCTAATGTGATCTAACCTAATTAATGATTTCGTTGATCTGTAATTATACACAGTAAAAAAAATACAGATGTTGGCTCCCTTGTAAAAGCCCGACTACTTGTCCAGAACTCGGGTCTCTCACCGTCTAGGCCAAACTCCATTCTAGGTAGGAATCCTTCAGATGTGGAAGAAAGTCACTTCTCAGAACATACTTAAGAGATTAGCGTGCTAAAGCAGTTTCACACTGACAGACGAAGAAACAGTGTATGTTAATTTAAAACTTCACACTGACAGACGAAGAAACAGTGTATGTTAATTTAAAACTTCATTCATAGAAACTTGAAACAAAAGCTACATTAGAAAATGTCTTTAACAACGTTGAAAACGAAAATTTTCAAATGGCTTGGAGACTACTTAAGCAGCATCTTTTCTTAGCAGTAAATGGGGTTATTGTAATGCTCCTGCCAGGACCTCGCATCATTTTTTTAGGATAAGTTACCACCAGCTAGTTAATATTTAAAATAATATATTTTGTAGAAATGATGGAAGTGATTTGAGAGAATCATCCTTAAAAATTCATACCTGGCCGTTGAGGGACAGCGAGCGAGGCATCTGGCTAACTCAGCGACCGAACACGGTGGCCGTGGCTCGGATTCCCACCTGGGCAAGGCTGCTTCCTTCACCGAACTGCGTACACTGAGGTGCCCCCCGCCCACCCCCCACCTTCACACAGCTGGTTATCGAACCTAAAAAAAATAGGTTCTGATTATAGCTTTGTCACTAGTTAACTGTGTGATCTCAGGAAAACCAAAATCTTTCTAAATGTGAGGAGGTGAATAAATAATAACAAATCGAGCACCCGCTACGTGTGAGGCTTCATGGACGTACCCGAGTGTGCTCGAACAAGCGAAGCTGTGAACTTTTCCTGCCTTCGGGGATGAAGGGGGGTGGCCGTCCATCAAAGGTTGTCATCGCAGAGAGAGACCCAGTACGCAGGGCCGGGAGGGGGCGCTGGGTGCTGGACGGGGGGGACGAAGGAGGCTGATGGGTCCGAGAGTGGCGTCTGCCCTGGTGACGGCAGGGAGGGAGGAGCAGGGCAGCCCAGGGCCGGGCCTGGGGGACCCTGACTTCCCCTGGGACCAAGGACAGCTGAGGAAGACCGTGTGGCTGGAGCAGAGACCCTGACGAGGGCTCACGGAGTTTCTTCCCAACTTAAACGTCGACAAACCCTTTTCCTGACTCTGCCCTTTTATGTCTTGAGAATTTTTTTTAACATTTTATTTATTTATTTATTTTTTAAAAGATTTTATTTATTTTTCCCCCTCTTCCTCCGCTCTGGTAACCACTAGTCCATTGTCCATGTCCATGAGTCTCTGTTTGTTTGTCCCGCTCATTTGTTGCTTTTAGGTTTAGATCCCCCATATAAGTGATGTCATGTGGTTTTCAACCCTTTCTGTCTGGCTTATTTTGCTTAGCATGATTATTTCAAGGTCCACCCATGTTGTTGCGAATGACGATATTTCATCTCTTCTTATGGCTGAGGAATATTTCATTGTATATATGTACCGGGAATTTTTGTTTGAATAGAACTTATAATTAAAGGCTTAAAAGACACCTTGTTTTCTTTTGTGTCCAGTGTCTATACAGAGTTATACAAAGTGTCCTCGCTTTGCATATCTATCTCTGAATTTCAACCACCAATGTCTAGTTAAATAACCCCAGTCCTCCAGCAGCAGCAAGCAAATTTCAGTGGCGGCAATAACTGTAATTTCCTAAAGTCCAAACTTTGCTGCCGGGTTTTCAGTCCACGAATCACTACGGAGATGACAGACAGGCCTCCTGAGCAGTCAGCAGTCACGTCGCTCCTGGTGGCCGAGCGTCTGTCCCCCCAGTCACACAAGACTGAGAGCGTGGGGTTGTATTGTGTCTTGTCGTCTCATGATAAACCATATGGTATTTTGTAAAAACGGGTAACCTGGAGAGGGAACTGGTCAGCAAAGATGAACGTGCGGTGACGCGGGGATGGAATTCAAAGGAAAGGTCAGGAATTGCAGGAGAGATACCAGGCGGGGGTGCCGACCGCCTTCCGTCTGCGATGCCGGAGGAATGGAGGAAGAGCAAGCGGACTGGCACAGACGAGCGAAGCGGTCGGGAAGTGATGGGAAGGGGTCGAGGTGCCCGAGGAGAAGGGACGCCGGCAAAAACACTGCACCCAGGAGAACCAGGGACACAGCCCCCGACAGGTGCCCCAGCCGCCCAGCCCCTCGGCTGGGGTCCGGCAGCTCTCCCTGCGGGGGGAGCAGCGGCGCCCCCTCCCCGTCCCGCGGGAGGCGACCGAGCCCTGCGTGACGGCTCCATACCCCGGTCTTTTGTACAAACCAGTCACACACACTAGTTCTCAGTATTTTTACCTTTATAAACTACAGTGTGCTGAATCAGTGTTAGTCTTACTGTATTTCCCCATATACTAATAATCCATAGTAGGAGAGTTTTTGATCTTTTGACATTTTCCAAGGTCGTGAAAAAAATCCCGTTTCGCTCCCACCGACCGCATCGCTTTGCATGGTTTGCTCTCGCGGTCCCACACCCTGCAAAGCAGGGCCTGTCCATGATTGTTACCGAAGCTAACCCACCCCGCATTTCCAAAGCGTCGTACGAAAGCAGATGAATTTCAGAAGTTTCAAGAATTCTAAGTCAACAGCAGATCTGGAAAATAATATTGGTTAATTAAATCTCTGGGATATTATCTGAACATCAGAAACCAGATTTTAGGCTTAAGCACCTTCCAAGTCCCGAAAGTCGGAGATGCACCAAACTCGAGTAAGTATAATAAAAACAGGAAAATCTGGCAAATCTGTGTTTCTGCAGACTTAGTATTTTTAGTTTTACTAAAAAGTATTATTTTAAACACATTGATCAAGAATGCCTGTGAATGAAATGTTCAAAAGAGATAAAAGGTAATTTAAATCAAAGGGAAACGAGGATGAACAAGTTACATACCGGTTATAGAAGTCATCCCTGTAGTAATCGTAGTCGAAGACATAACCCCTGAAAGGAGAAACAAAGTTAGTTGACATTCATTTCAACCCCATTGATTTTGGTATTAACTTATGATGCTAGAACAAGAAATTTAGGTTGCTTTTTTAATTTATTTTTCCATGTAATGATGTATCCAAAGAATTTTCTAGGGTAACGACCCACTGGATACAGTGCCGTGTCACATGACGAGATACACGGCAAACAGTGCTGAGACTGAGGCGTGGTTTTAAATGGAAGATTAGAGCAGGTAGCAAAACAAATTTTTTTTTAATACTTGTACTTAAATACGATCGAAGCCCACTTTTTTTCCTAGAAGAGATATAACATGTAATATAGTTAACGCTTCTTCCCAAGGTGTGTACGATGAGGCTAAACAACGAACAGAGAGATAAAAATAACATAAATAGATAAGGCTAATGGTCCGTCCTCCGTAATAATGGTAAACAGAAATGAGTTTCCTCAGAAATTCAGCTTTTTTTTTTTTCATTCTAAAAATTTATGCTTCAATACTTTACGTAGAGAAAAGCTTTTTAAACAAGCCAGTCTGGCTGAATCTTACCGACAATAACTTAACTATTTTAGGTTATAGAAACGGGAATTAGCAAGTGCATTTCGGCGATAAGATTATTATGACCAAGCTCCTTAAGGAATAATAGCTCGTAAAATTTGCCCCATTCGCGTGTGCAGCGGTTGGATTTGACAAAGCACTCTCTGCGTATTATTTCTTTTTAATGTTAGTCCTCACGATGACCCTGTTGGATACTGTAACTGGAAGAAACTACAGTGGGAAGGGCCTTGGGGACTTGCTGGCGTTTTTATCGCTGGTACGTGACGGAGCTGAGGCTGGGGTGAACATCTCCCCAACCCGCACCTGGGGTGTTCCTCACCATACCGAGCAGCCCTCCTCACGCCTCGCCTCACTGTGAAGCGGGTATCTGTACTACGAGGAAGTACTCTTTTAACATTTAATCATTTGTTTTTTTATCGTCATAAAACTTACCAGGTTAAACTTTTTTAAGTACACAATTCGGTGGTCTAAAGCACACTTACAATGTTGACTGCCCATTCCCGGAACTTGTCTTCGTCCCAGAGTGAAACTCTGTCCCCTTAAAGAGGAACACCCCTCCGCCCCCCACCCCTTGACCTCCTCTCTGCTTTCTGTCTCTACGAATCTGCTCGTTCTAGGCACATCAGCTAAGTGGGAGCGTACGGGGTGTGTCCTTTTTGGTCTGGTTTAATTCAGTTACTATCCTGTTTTTACGGCTTATCCATGTTGAAGCACATAAACGAATTTCATCCCTTTTTATGACTGAATAATATAACACTATCTATACACACACACACACACACACACACACCACTTTTTATTTAAAGTTATGCTACTTTTTACTCATGTCTGTCATGAGTAATCAATCACCATTTCACCTCACGTTCAATTATTTTTAAGAGTAGACGCATCTCATAACTGGATGTCGCTGCCCTTCAACCCCATGTCCCCCGTCCCAGGCCCTGGTCATCACCATCCTACTCTCTGTTTCTTCAGGTTCCACAGAAAAGAGGGGTCATGTCCTTCTCTGTCTGACTCATGTCACTTGGCAGAATGCCCTCCAGGTCCATCCCTGTTGTCACAAATGCCAGCATGTTCTCAAGGTTGAATAACATTCTATTGTGTGTGGACCACATCTCCTTAATCCATTCATCTGCCGACAGACACTCCAGCAATGGTAATTACATTTTATAATCTTTTTTTTTCTGACACTCTCCTTTTATATGATAAGCTTAGACAGTGGCGCTTAATAGCAAGAAGAAAATATGACACGTGGACCCGTTAATAAACGTGTCTCTAACGCGGATGACAGGGGCGATTTCTGGTGTGCCGTATACCTTTAGGGAATACTTCAATAATTCAACAGCCTTCTGGAGATTTAAAAATGCACGAGGAAAAAGAATTCGCTTTTGTTTTGCTCCATGGCTGCTTAAATTATCTTGTCCAATCTGCTTATTTTTTGCCAGATCCTGACTGCTGAGGGGTATTTACAGGAATAAGTGATAGCTAAGCATCGCAAATCGTTTCACCTCCGGTCCCACTGTCTGCCGCCAGGAACTCAATTTTACCTGCCAGGTGAAAGATGCAACGAGAGGCACAGACAGATCTTGGCAATCACGACAAGCCTGCTTTTGTCTTGATGGTCTGGAATTGTAGCAGGCGTGCCCTGGCTGCTGTCGGCTCAGGCCATGGGCTGTAAAATCAAGCTGGATTTCTGAGGAAGAGGAAGAGATTCAAGGAGACGAAGCGCCACGGGCAGGTCTGGTTCACGCCACAGGGCTTTCCTCGCTGGTTCCTGCCCCCTCCTCATTTTTTTCCCCTCCTGCAGATTCTATCACTTTCATAAAAAACAACAACAATAACAAAAAAACACTCTCCTTTTTCTTTCTCTGTGAACCTCCATGAGAAATTAGCTGCCAAAAAATGGCTATTTCCAGGAGTCACATCTAGATTTCTAAAGTGTTTTATGAATCCTAGAATTTTCCTGCCAGAAGAGATCTTGTCTTTCACATTAAAAACAGACCCCCTTTCCACCCTCACGAGCCAGTGGTGCTGTTATGCTCACGGCTAGTCTATTTTGGTTTTTAAAGGAGGAACTTTTGCGATTTTCATTCAGTAGTTTTGTATGACAATCTGGTTCTTAGGCCACTGAAAACAAAATGAGAATAAATTCAATGTCCAGTAAATGTTGAAGTTTCTGTCATTTGGGGGAAGGTCATGGCAAGGGGGAGGTACTTGACTTTGTAGAAAAGTGAAACCATAGTTTTGAATATTTAACACGAATAAATACTTTGTATTTTCATTTTTAATCCTGGTAGACTTTTATTCTACTTTCTTTTATTTGCTCTCAAAATTTAAAAAGAAATCAGAATTGGTAAAGTAATTGATTAAAGTCACACACATATACTATTCCTTTTGTTGCTGAAGATTAAATGAGACCTAATAACTTTCTTGGAATTTCCTTTAAACTTTTTCATTTACAGAAGAAGAAATCGCAACGCATTGGGTTTTGCAATATACGAGATCAATTTTATCTAATCCTTCTGAAGTCATAATACCAGCTTCATATGAGTAGACTAACACACAAAAGTATTTATTTTCTATCACAAAACTTCATAAAAATATAATCTGAGGAATATTCATGAACTTCGTAGCACAAGGAAGGAGCATTGACTAGTTTCTTAATGGACCCCTTGCCAATCATGACCATTACTGGGGCCGTCTGCAGACGGCAAGCGCGGTGGGGGAGCTGTGGGCGGTGTGGCCAGAACGTGGCTTCTGACCCCAAGGAAGTTAGTGGAAGTACAAGGGATGAGACAAATACGTGTGTGATGTAATTCAAAGCAGAACTTGATAGATGACAAAGAAAAAAACGAAAACTACGAGAGCTCATGGGTAACAGCAGCGGGATGTGGTTGGGGGAGGGGGGGACACACGTCGACCACGTTCCTTCCTCGGAGTCTCTCTCTCGGCTACGCCTTCTATTCTGATATCCTTCTGCGGTCTCTTTTACCCTTTTAAGGAGTTACCTCCATTTTACTAGTTAATAATTCCTCATGTGAAATTTTCCTGTGAAAATAGCTGGTGAGGTGTCTATTTCCCGCCTCTCGGCTGGACCTTGACCGACATCATCCAGGAATACAGGCGTTCTCGAAGTCCACACGTAAGGGACTGACCACACGTGACACAGCGGCAAAGGGTGTGGTCGTCTATCTATAAATAACCTTTCTCATAGCTTGTGACATCATTATTATTAACTTACTGGATTACGATGATTTTTCTAAAGAGTTTTCCTTCAAGAGTAAACATATCAGCCACCTGTGTCCTCCGTGGAGGAGACTAGTTATGAGTGATGAGAGCGACTTCAAACGGCCGACCGTAACAATGGCGAGGATGGCAGTGTAGACGGTGAACACTCACTGACGGCAGTGTAGACGGTGAACACTCACTGACGGCTTGGTGTTCGCCAGCCCCCATTCCAGGCGCTTTACACACATCAGATTATTTAACCACCTTAAAAATCCGGAGTTAGTATTAACATTATCCTGATTTTATAAATTAGAGAACCGAGGTATTGCTACGAGCAATTAAAGTCCAGAGCATGAACCGTTGTCTGTGGTTCGCCAGGTGTTGGTGCGAGAAACATTTAGTCTTCCTTGTCGACAGCCACCACTGAGACCTCACTACCGTGAAGCTAACGAAGCCTTCGTGGCCTGAAATGAACCGTAGTGCCTTTAAAAAGCGAGGTTAACAATTCCTGGGCTTTCGCTTTTGAGACATCCGTGGACATATTTAGTTTAGCGCATTTCAGAAAAGTTTTGGAAGAAGTTTAACCAGATGGCCACACAAATGAAGAAACTTAGGATGGTGAGAAGCCTCAAAACAATGGCCCTATATGAAAACGGTTGTATTAATGAAAGGAGGTTGTTAGGTATAGAGAAGAAAGGCTTTGGGACGGCGGCAGCTAGTTGGGTACACGTCTGAAAGGCTGCAGGTCTCGTGGGCGTGCGGGCGCCGGGTCCCAGGGGCTGGCTGGGTGTGTGGGCGTCAGTATCTCCAGGTCCTCTGGGACGCCGATCCCCCAGGGAGGGTGGACCGCTGAGTGCTAGACAAGCACGAGTCTCCTTCCGAGCCAGGGCTGAAAGCGACGGCGCTTTGTGCTGCGCCAACGTCTCCATCAGCCGTTTCCACTTCTGCACTGGACGTGGACGTGGAGTCTCGACGAGGAAGAGGTGGCCCCCTAACGCCCACTTCCCGCTTTTAACCCCCGGTTTGACCGTCAAAGGTTTACACGTCGCACAAGTCACAGTCTTCTCAAAAACAATGTGAGCTGCAGAATTTCTTCAGCACATTAGATACTTAAGTCTAAATAATTTGGCGCCACCCTTCACCGGTCACTGTCAAAAACCAATGTCTAAACACCTTCCTCAACTCTCCGGCTGTGACGCTTCGGTGTTGTGATCTTTGTAAAGCGCGAAGAAGCTCAGTATTCAACCTCAGAAATGGGAAACTGCTCCGATCCTGCAGGTGGGTGTAGCACGGCAGCTGTCATCACGCGGCGCCCTTCGGCTAACGGACGGACGCCCTTCGCGAAAGCAGACATCTGTTCCTCGCACAAAGGGCAGCGACGCTATCGAAGTCTTGCTACGAGCTTCAGCCCAAACCTGGAGACTGCAGAGAGCTGGGAGCGAAGGCTTTGTTTCACTGGGCGGGCCCCGATCTGTGGAGTGACCCTCAGCCTGCCACGGGCTGACAGAGTCTAGAGTGGAAGGCCCAGGATAAAGGGCACGTTTTCAAAATAACTTCTCTAGAGAGCCTCACTCTTTAAAAGGCTTTCAAGGTTTTTAGTATCCAATTGGGGTGTAACACCGACTCTAGTGAAATACGGCCGTGTGACATGGTGAGTTAGCCAGCATCTGGGAGGACGTCTTACTGAGGGGTCCGGTTTTGCATGTTTCACAGACACAAAGGGAAAGCTAGGTCAAGGGCAGCCTATATCGGGCCAGACCTGTGGTGCCGCCTTGATGTGGAAGGTGGCCCGCAGGATCTAATGGTAAGTTCCGAATGCGATCCAGTGAAATTGTCACCAAAGAAATAATACAGCTTCTAAAAGCACGAGACATCTGGGGGCGATTTTTTATTTTAGTTTCTACCTTAGTTGGCATGCCAAAATACAGCTTCTTAATGCTTTTTTTTTTTTTTTTGCGAGTTAAGTGGGCAATCTTCTGAATCATGAAGAATTCTGTACTTTGGAAATTTCATCAAAAATGTGGAAAAGGTCACATTTTGAGATTGATGAAATAAGGACCAGTCATGGTTGGCTGGACAAACAGACTTTAATTGAGAAGTGAGGCTTTAAAACTTTTATGCAAATCTGGGATTCACAATGCTTCTAAAAGCAATAAATAACTTTTTATGTACATAATTACTTTCTTGAATAATTTAAGCTATTGCTTATATATTCATGATGATTCAAATAAGTATGAAACTCTGAAGAGAGAACATAAAGTGTCAGTATGCAGGAAACTGGCAGCTTTTTAAGCAAAAGTCCCGGACTGGGTTTCATTCCAAAAATAGATGCCAGAATGCTGTGTGTCTTTATGGAGGTTACATCACATCTCCGCGTCCTAGTTTTCCAGGAATAAAAGTTATAGTATCTATTTTTTTTTCTATGGGAGATTCAGTAAAGATTCATTGAACAACAGAAGTAACAGCTAAGCAATACTTTGAACCTCCTAAGAAGAGTATGCTGCGAACTGCGAGGAAGTGATTTAGGTAATCAAGCACGCTACGATGGGAAAGTCAGCTTTTGGTGTGTTTTATGAAGTTAAAAGCAGGAGAAGGGGTCTCTTTCCTCCAAGTAGTTTTCTTTCCTTTGGAGTGGGCTGATTTTAAATGAATGAAATCAAAGCACTTTATTTTGCATTATTGTTTCTGGTGACTGATAGTTTTTAGGACAGATTTTAAAAGTATATGAGACTTAGATCTTATTTCAAATGGAATCGATAGCATTCTCTTCATGCAATATTTCCACATATGACATCTAAATAACCTGAGCTACCATTTCTATTGTATTCATATATGCATTCCATAAATATAACTTTCATCGGTCAGATGATACACTTACCCTTTCCAATGAGATTTGACACCAAAAAAACTCATTTTCTTGAAAGTAGAGCTTGTGGTAATAAGGAAACATATACTCGTCATATTTTCAACTGTTTTAAATTTGATTCCATAACATTACTTTAGATTAGTTCTTCTCATAAGTGAGATTTTATGTATGCCAAGTTTAGTTATTAATTTTCTTATGTAAGGGTATTTGATGGCTATAAATTAGTTTAGCTAATTTAGAATTCTGTGGTATAAAGCTATCATAAATCCTCCATAGATTTTAAAGGACTTTTCATTAGACTTGCGTTTTTAAAATAATTAAGTGATGAGGTTTGCTCTGGGTAAGATTACAAGGTGCAGTTAGGTTATTTAGCCAATGTTATTTAAGTCACAGTTTTAATAACATTTCATCTTAAATACACACATAGCCTGTATGACATCCTATTTGTTGTGCTGAATAGATTTAATGAGCAAATAGGTGCGCTCTCTCTCCCTCTGTCTGTCTGTCTCTGTCTCTCCCTTTCTCTCCCTCCCTCCCTCCCTCTCTCTCTGTATATATATATATACCAGATGATAGATTGATTTTTAATTACCTTAATTTATGATAATCAATGATGTCATCAAATTTGGGGGCGAGGGGAGGTTGCCTATGATACGTAACGATACCAATTCTCAAAGTAAAACGGAGACGGACTGTGACATTTGGCTTAATGTGACACTTTTCTACGCGAACGAATTAGATAGCAGTGGAAATGCTGATAATACTCTTTTGAAATATCATCGGCTATAAAGTCCTGCACCACTGCTCTCTTTATAAGCAGAACTTAAATAAATCTATTTAATGACCCTATGTATTTCCTTCCCTCTGAGTAACACTCTATTCCCGCCTGCTATGAGCTACCACTGCTGCCTTCTCCCCTGGAGAATATTTCACCGAAGAAAGAAAAGATGTTTCAGTCACATCCAGCCCCTCTGCCTCGTAAGACATGTTTAAATCGCAGGGACCAAGGAAGACTGTTTTCGGCGACTTCGCTGTATTTCATTATCGAAGAGCCATGAATTCTTGTTTCTGAAAAATGCATCCTGGAACCCATGGGCTCCAGACACCACTGTCAAAATATATACATTTGTGATTGATTACCCAATTTACTGGCGATATTGTATATGCCATCAGGTGCAGTTTAATGATTGTGACAAGCAGAGAAGACCGTCATTGGCGGGTGCAGCTGTAAAAGATGGGTTTAAGCATCCATGTGCTTTAACAGCATTCCGCTGAGTGGCAGGTTGACAAATTAAAATGACAATCATGGCATCGGCCTGGAAGCAGGGCGGCTTTAGACCACAGAAGCCGCCCTGGCAGCTCTGTGCCTTCTCCCGAGAAGGAGCCGCGGGGCCTGCGGAAAATAAAATGGGCACAGTTGCTAAAGAAATCGTTAAGCTTGTGGTCACACTGAAAAAAAAAAAAAGATTTTTAGAAGGAGAAAATGGCTCTCATCCCCGTTTCCGTAGAGATTCAGAGGAAATCGAAGCCGCACCCCCAAAAGGTGGGCTGGGAACTGGCCACTGGCGATTCCGTGATGTCAGGTGGGTGTGTGTCGGGCTTGGGGACAGTCTCCTCTTCACCCTCCCTCAGATGTGGCACCACGTCTGGAGGGTGGCTCCTCGTGCTGTCACCACGATCCCACAAAATTCAGCCGAGAAACCTCTAAGTCGTCACTCCATCACTCCCGAAAACTGATACTCTTAAAGAAAATGGTTATTTTCATTTTCTTTCAGGCATTTCCTTTCCTCTTTTTTTCCTTCTACGGAGCTTATTTTTCTGACAACTGAAAATTATATATATATTTAAGGTGTACGGTATGTTTTGATTTATGTCCATAGTACGAAATGATTACCACAATCAGGCTAATTAACCTATCCATCACCTAACATAGTTACTTTGTGTATGTGGTGAGAACACATAATTCTACTTTTTTCTTAAATAGCAAATTTCAAGCATCCGATACAGCATTATCAACCACAGTCACCATGCTGTGCCTCAGAGTCCCAGAGTTATGGATCCTGAACAACTGTAACTGTGTCTCCCCGATGCCCACACTCCCTGGCACCTGCCATTCTACGCGCTCATCGCATCCGGCTACTTTAGCTTCCACAGACAAGTGAGATCATGCAGCTTTTGTCCTTCCATGTCCGGTGTCCGACTTATTTCACCCAGTGAAATGTCCTCCAGGTGCATTCATGTCTCTACGAACGGCAGGATTTCCCTCGTATATAAAATATCTGACGTGTCACATTTTCCTCTATCCACTCATCCATCTCTGGACACGCTGGCTGTTTTTACGTCTTTGCCGCAGTGAACGTGGGGTGCAGACATCTCTTCATTTCCTTTGGATGTGTGCCCTGACGTGGGAGTGCCGGGTCGCGTGGCAGTCCTGTTTTGAATGTGTGAGGACCGCCGGTACTGTTGTCCGTGGTGGCCGCACCAGTTCGCAAGGCCACCACCCCCAGGGCACGAGAGCTCCTTTTTCTCTGCATCTTCGCCGGCACTCATGGTCTCCTGTCTTTGTCGTAACGGCCGTTCTACCGGGTGTGAGGTAATTTCATTCTGCTCCATCCTGAGTCTTCTCGGCTGACGCCGGAACCATCGGAACAGCTTCCTAAACGGCTTCACTAGGACCTTGCTCGGATGATGCCACTGTTTGGTTAAAAATAAGCGGGCCGGCCGCACTCAGCATCCAGTGAGTCCAAGCATACCATGGGAGGGAGCTCCTTGCCTTCGCAGAACTTCTCAGTTTCCACCTACGACCTTGATCCCCAATCTTATCTGCCCCCTGTCTTCCCTGGGCCCTTCCACCCTGCTGGCCTGGGATGCCTGATGCACCTGTACAGTCTTCCCTCTGTGCTGCCGCCCGCCCGATTTTCCGCAGAAATGCTGTTTTTCACGCCTATCGAATTCTTCCTTGACCCTCAGCAAAATCTCAAGTCCTACTCTTTGTCTCAAAAATCTTTCTGACAATCTGGCCGATGTCCTCAACTTTTCAGTTTCCAAATTGAGGTGACCTCTTAATTCTCGAATGATTGGCAGACACCAGCCATGTTCTGTTTTACTTTCCGGAGTTCTAGCACAGCCATCCCTAGGCGGGTCGTGCTTTCCATTTTTCTGCTCCTATTGTTAAAGTTTTTAATAGAGTACTCGGCATTTCGTAAAACTCTAAATACGCTCTGGAATCGCCTCCCTGTCTTCACACTACTCTTTATCTTTCTTCTTGTCTCACTTCCTCCAGACTTGCCGAGTGAGGCCGTCCTTCACGCCCGTGCTCGTTTCACTGTTCTCACTTCTACTCCCAGAATTCGACCTCATTTCTTCCCTTCCAGAGCATTTAGGTCTCTGGATTCAGCTAGTCAGAGTTTCTGTATCTTGGTGGAACTTGCTCCTTCGGGGAAGATTTATAATATACCCTAATGGTCGCACAGAATATTGATCATAATTGGCATTTATTTCCTGTTTGCCATGTGTCAGGCACCATCCCAAATACTTCGCCATGCTATCTAATTTACAACAGTCCTAAGAGTTAGTTATCACTTCAGGTGAGAACGTGGAGGCTCAGAGGAGTCAAACAAATGGCTCCAGCTAACCGTCTAGAAGTAAGAGAATGGGACACAAGCCAAGGAAATCAAATTAAGGATAGTGTAATTGCATACAGCAGGTGCTAGTAAATGCAGGCTCTCATCCGAAACCTGGATAAGAGTAAAATGGTATAAATTTTTGACTGAATAAGTGAGTCGAGGTGTAATTATATCTTCACAATAACAGAAGTATATCAAAGATCCAAACTCAGTTCCAAGACTGGAAAGAAAAGGGGGAAAATTATTTCACAAAATACAACTGTTGGCAATTACGGGAAGGTCGGTTTTGGGTGCCGAGAGAGCCGTGGAGCCTCTGGTCTGGGCTGAGTAGAGCGGTCCCAGCATGAGCACCTCTCAAAAACCAGGGCTCGGGCTTGGCTGGGCCGGCGTTGGCTCACTCACAGGGCCAGCGGCTCCACGGAGGCAAACGCAATCACTGAGAAATTTTTATCCTCGACGTGTTTTCGATGGTCTCTCAGCCAAGCTTGAAAGAGAATACAATCTGAGTTATATCAATATAATTTTTAAATTAGTCTGAGTTATTTAAATGATTTTAGTGAAAAAGTCTGATTTTTTTTTTTTTTTTTTTTACCCAGGCAATAAATAATCATTCTCATGATAAAGCCACTCACGCAAAAATTCATCAACTGAGAAATTGGTGTGCATCGAAGTTTCGGTCCTAAAATACGACCATTCATATTAAAATTCTTCTTTTAAAAGGTCGACTTCATGCTGCAGAGGTTAAGAAGAAATAACTCACTGGATGTTTTCATTTAGGGCCTTGAGTGTATTTTTGAAGCCACTCAGAGTCAGCAGGTCACTTACACTTTGAGGAGAAGTAACTAATGTGTGGCCTGGACACGTCCTTCTACACTGTCCCTCCCAAACGTCAAAAGGACAGGAGCTTTCTTTCTCCCTCCTCTGTATTTTTCATTAAAAAATCGTGAAAGGCCTTTTCAAGGCAAGAACGGCTTTATGGTAAGATTTACTCCTTAGAAACTTAATCAAAAACAGCACAGGGCCCCTTGGTTCTACATGCAAACTTGATGCCTGTTCTCCCCCAGCTTCCTTCCCAAATCAGGAGCTATCTGATGGCGCAGAAAAGAGTTTGCCCGCAGAGTTTTCTTAATTGCTTTGAAATGTAATGTTTTCAGGGGGAGGAGATTATCAGCCATTTAGTACCTGACCAGTCTGCAAGCCTAAGCTCCACGCTGAAAACCAAGGTCATTTAACTGATATTTTTTACTGTTAGATAAGTGAAATGAGAAAAAAAATTTAATTCTAATTCTATTATTCAAATTCGTTTTATTTATAATTAAATATTTTACATTATTTATTTATAATAAATTATAGATGCAATACACATGCATAAAAACTACATTTATGTGAAATACATTTATAATAACTTAAAATATCATGCATTGTTATTAACGTTTAATAAAACTACTCATTAAACATTTAGATGACATTATTTAATAATTTAACATTTGAAATTTAGCGTCACCCCAGGCTTGGTGGCCTCGCACGTGTTTCCCGCCCCCACGCTGGGAGCAGACGCCGCCGCACCCCGCCCGGGTGCCCCATGCCTCCTGTGTGCTCCCCCTGCCTCCCGTGGGTGCCGCGTGGGTGCCGCGTGGGTGAGGGCGCCCGCGGGTGCTCCGTGGCGGTGCCCGGTCAGCGCGCGCACCTCCGCCACGTGCACCCAAACCCGGAGTGGTCGCGTTCCTAGGGTTTCCGGCAGCGGCCGCAGGGGCCATGCGTGTCTGCAGGGAGACCCCGTGCGTGTCGCGGGGGCAGGGGGCGGGGGACGGGGGACGAGCGTGGGGGACATGGTGGCTTCCGCCTGGGTGGCCCTGGGTGACACGGCCCCTACCACCCACCCTGGGTGACAGGATCAGACTGTGGATGAGCCTTCATGCCTCCTGCCAGACTAAAGTTTATCTTACTGTTTATTTTTCCTACTGATGTCGTTTTATTAATCGTCGTCTGGCGCATGTGAAAGTTCTTCCTACATCAGCCTCCGCCAAGCGGCTGGGAGCTGAGGTGCATGAACTCTCCCCAGTTCCTCGCCCTTTCCCCAGGGGCCTGCGTTCCCTCTGGTAGAGCTCTCTGTGATGCATTTTTCTGTTCGTGTATTCAGACTGAGTTTCTGTTGTGACATTTAAAAATTTTATCTCGTAATTCCTATAGCACATTTATCAAAGGAGATAATCTGCTCCCATATTTATATTCAGAGAAGATGCATGTTGAAAATGTGTCAGTATTTCTTTTCATCTAAACAATTTAAATGATTATTAGCATTCACCATTAAAATATGAAACAGAATATCTGTACTCATCTTATTCGACAGCTTATTCCATTCACAATTTTTATTTTTCTCTCTTCATTATAAAAACCTTTTTTGGCTTCGACCTGGGACCGAAAACATGGCCTGCAAAAGTTGAGTTTTACTCTGATTTTTTTACAGCATTATCCATGAATATACCTTCTAGAACAGTAATACGAGCAACTCCTTGCTGAATGCTCGGTCTAAGTTATCTTTCTTAACCTCCATTTCGCGATGAAGGACCCGAAGCTTGGGAGTAAGTAATTGCCCAAACTAATACAGCTGGGTTGTAAGTGTCTGACCTAGGAGAGCAAAAGCAATTTCTAGAAGTACGTTTTAGCAAGTGCATTCAGACTCTGCCGGGTGATGGACTGAAGTCTGCAATATAAGCACTGATTTATTCATTAATACATTTTTTATTGCACACAGAACTAACATTAATGTATACGAGCTGTACAAGGCAAAACTCGGCGTGTCAGCCACGAGGCCACTGATTCCACAGATCGGACACTAGGCAGTCAATCCCTTTGGCAAGTGACTGAGATGAAAGTCACGGCTTTGAATAATGGTTCCGACAGTAGGTTACCGGTCACCTGTTTGTCTCATATGTGTTCTGATGGTCACTGTCACCTGTTCTCTTACTGAACAGAATCGGGAGAGTCACACGTGCTTTTGGACAGTTTTATTTCAACTCTGACATAAGCTGTCTGGTCAGCGGGGCCACTGAGGTGCACATCTCATCCCGTTTTACTTTTAAGTCACATCACAGGGCGGCGACGTCTCCTTCCTGCCATGCCAGGCCTCCCGTCTGAGTATTTGCTGAGCTATAAATCACTCTTTTTCGCAAACTTTTCCCTCCAGGCTCTGCTCCTGAGTTCTGAACTGCTGATACATTGAAAACAAAGCTGGCTTGGGGCCTGCCCTTGTGAAACAGAGGCATGCCATCAACAGTGACTTCCATCCCCACGTGCCTGC
>CM053511.1:54480528-54497713 GCA_028627145.1 Eidolon dupreanum | reverse complement strand
GAAGTCCTCCGTTTTTCCTTCTCAGCCTCCCAAACAATTATTTTGATTCCCGTGATTCAGATGACTTTCCACAAATGCTTTTATGAGGACGAGGAAGAGCAGGGGCCACATGGTGCTCAGTGCGTGAGGGAAATATTCAAAGGCCACGAACAAAGGAATAGAAAAAAATCGATGTGATCGTTTAAAAATCTAACCCCGTCCCCTTTTCTGGCCATTAAGCACGAGGAGAGCGGCTGCCTGGATGCGATTTTTTTTTTTTCTCATCAAATACAGCATGACTTCCTCTAAGCTAGGTAGCACATTTTCAATACTTCTGCTGTTTTTACATCAAGCATAATCCGGAGCATGCCAAAGCCCCTTAGCCAGATGTTGTGATATAGCAGTCAAAGGATTATTTGGTAGATCAGTCAAAAACAACTTTGCTCATTCTTAACTAGTTCTAATTGCCTGGAAATAGTCGGTGTGTGCCCTTGTCAACAGTACGTTACTATGAGGTGTCTCGGGACGCAGGCTGGTACCCGCAGAGAGGGCCAGAGGCAGTCATCTGAGGCTGTCTGCCTCAGCTCTGTGTTCAGAGGCACCATCAGTATGCGTGGAGAGGAGAAATAAAGAAATGAGGAAAAAGGGGAAAAGATGTAGACAGGTTCCGGATTCAGACTGAGAGAGAGGGGGGGAAGGAACACGAGGCAGGGTGAGTAGGCTGAAGGGAAACAGTGCAAAACGAGTAGACAGACTGGGAAACAATGGAGCTATTTAGGGGAAGTTTTAAGACCCACCCAAGCGTATGTTTACGTGATGAGAACTTGGATGATTACTGTCTGACCTGGTTGGCGTTTCTTGAGGATACAGGATCTCACAGACGTACTTCAGCTGAATTTCTGAGGTCACACAACAGTTTCAGGGACATTTTACTTACGTCTTTATAAAACGTACATAGCCATGTTGCTGAAGAAACGATTCACTCAGCGATACGTTATGACTTTGAATACGGGATTAAATGACTAAAAATACTATTTTAGAAGACCTTGTTGATTTGAATTAAAAATCGATTAAATAATTGAGATTTAAAATATTTAGATATCTACTCACCCAACAGACAGGAAAGGCTCCTTTGACTCAAGTCTGTGAAAAAAATACAAAAAATTTTATTTTACTATAACAATATGCTATGCACTTAAAAATGCAATTGTATAAATCTGACAGAATTACTATACCCATTTGGATGAAAATGCACACGTTAGCACCAGTAAAAAGCTGTAAGTAATATATTAAGACTTAATCTGGACTAACTCGAATTCCAGCCTGATTCATGCAGAGGCTTAAAAAAAAAAATGAGACTCGATATGGGATGTAGCATTTAAATGATCCATTGAGATAATATTGTTAGTCTGATTCTGATTTGTACTCTTCGTATGTAGTTATTTTCTTTTTTTACTGTTATTTGTTTGTAGAAGTTTTGATATATCTATTTATGATTGTTATACTAGTAAAAACTTACAATGTGCTTGGTTATATATTAGCTGAATAACTTATTTCCAGTAGATCTTCAGGAATGAAGAGACAGCAGCCTGACAGTTACGGTCACATAGCAGCAGCCATACACCTTGGGGCAGGTCACAGATGCGGGGCTTCCGGCCACCTCCGTGTCCCCTGAGAACCAGGGCCTTCGGTGCTTCCTGGCATATTAAGGGAAGACCTCGCTCTGAAACCTGTGGCATCTTGAGCAAGTCACTTTCCTCCTTATGAAACAGGCTGGGATGGCGCCAGCTCATTCCCTTATTTTGTAAATTAACTCTGTATCCTTTGCACACGGTAAATCAATCAAGAAAGTATCCCCTTCTCAATATTTCTTAATTAATACTTAAGGAGACCAGGTGGTAGGTGGATACGGGCCACTTTATTTTCATAGATTTTTTTATCGTAGCATTATGGCAAATACTGAAGACATATCAACCTAAATCCTGGTGCTTAAGAATTTCAAGAAGCCTTGTTTTGAAATATTTTATTTACATGTATGTCACCGCCTTTCTCGACAATGCCAGTAACCACAGGACGATGCCCCAGCTTTTCGTTGTCCCTTGAAAGCTCCTCACAAACCCCAGCTTTCCTCGTTGCCGTTCACTGTTTCTGTCACTGACCGCTTCGTGGCGGCAGATTTGTCTGCTCCTTGCCCAGACACACCCGGGTTAGCTTCGCTCTGGTGTCTTCGAGCGTTCCAGGTCTATGTCAGGACACTGTTTTTCTCCTTTCTTTCCCTACACACTGTTATTGTTTGACTTTCTCTAACGCCTTCAGAAAGCCAACCTTGACGCCTTCATCTTACAGGGACAGTCCCGTCTCTGCTCCCGTCACTTGTCCCCATCACTGTGACATAGTCTCAGGACAGCAGCCCTGGGTTACACGGCTGACCGAGAGTCCCACTGAGACCGGCTGGAACATGGGACTCGCACCTCTGCTCAGAGGGGAAGCTCCCGGTGGTTCTGTGCTCAGCCTGCGGACAGGCCCCAGGGGAGGAGCTTGCTGGCGCTCTGGTCACTGTCCCTTCACCACTTGAAGCCATGGAAGACGAGTCCCGGATACGAGCACTCCCAAGCATTTTCGGTGGCGACACAGAGCAAGAAATCGTGGTGCAGAGCCACCAACAGACCGTCCCACCTCGTGCCTCGCTGCAGACGAAAGTGACAACCGGCCCATGATGACAATCGCATGATGCTCCGCTCTGTGACCACGTGCTCGGCCGTGGCTCCGTCAGCGTCCCTTGCCGGAGACGGCTCAGAGATTCCTGTCTCCCATCCATTCTGAGGCAGCATCGTAGCCAGCTCGGAGGCTGCCGAGGAGGACACGAGGTCACGCGTTTGGAGCAGCTCGCACGGCTCCTGGGGCAGACACTGGCACCGCCGCGTCTACACAGAATGGGCTGCGCCTCTCGGGGCCCAAATGGCTGGTGTAGATGAAAAACTCACTTTTGTAATTTTAGCCGGAAAGGTGAAAAGAAAAAGTAAATGAAGAAACCTATCAGCAGAAACATCCCTTTGGAGAAAACTGTTTAGCAATTTACACCTCAGGAACAGATGGCTACGTCGCAGTATGCCCAGAGAGAACTTTTCTGAGGATTTTTATTAAGGCAATTGTTTTGTGAAGAAGAGCATTGATTTTTTTTCCTTTCCTAAGATTTACTTGGAACAGGAAATAGGCAGTGGATTTAATAACACCTCATTCAGGACCCACTAGAATCAGGAGCAGAATAAGACCGAACACAGCCCTTAGAAGAACAGGCGCCGTGGAGGAAATAACACAAAATGGAAAACTGACACCAACGTTTGGCGCTAACGGGTTGATGATGCTTTGCATTTAACAACAGCAGCAGCAACAGAAAACTAAGCTGTATTTACCGAGGGCCAGGCATCATTCAAAACGCTTTACAAACACTGATTTATTTAAGCTTCACGATGCCCACCACGGTGGGTCCGCTCCGGGGCGGGTGGCGGGGGGCGGTGGCCTCAGCCGGCATCTGGGAGGCACAGCTGCGACTCGGGCGGTGGTCCTGGAGAGGCAGACTGCAGGCCGGTCTCCTGGGGACAGGCGGTGACTTCTCCCACAGCCCCCGGGAGGACCGGAGTGCAGCAGGAGGACGCAACCGGAAGGAGAATCTCAAAGACCCTCCTGGCCAGAAAGACGCAGGTCGGCAGGTCGGCAGGTCAGCAGGTCGTCCCGGAGGTGAGCACGCCGGGAGGGGTGGCCGTGCAGAGCGCAGCTCCGCCTTGGCCCACAAGGGCTCCCCAAGCTCCTCACCCCTCTCACGGGGCAGGGGTGCACACCTCTCCGCGGATCTCTCTGTTCAAATAAGAGCGGTTTTCTGACAAGAGATATTTTCAAACTCAGTCACTTTCGTGTTGGCTCATCTCACGTCCGAGCCTGTGCAGTGGCAGGAAGGACACTGGAGATGGCAGCGACTGTCCCCTCCGCCGTCCCCTCCGCTGTCCCCCTGCCGTCCCCCCGCCGTCCCCCCACGTGGGTTTCCACTTTTACACAAAAATTCTGATTCAAATTAAACAAACTCACACCGTCAAAAGAATAAGAGCCATTCAGACACGTCTCCTAGACATCTTTTAAAGTCTAAGGGGCTCGTTCATTAGCAAGTCTTGGGGCCTCGGGCTGGAACCGGACCTCAGAACCCATGTGGCTCTGGTCCTTTCATTTAAACAGTTCGGGAACTGAGGCTGTGAGCGGCTGGCAAGGAGGTAGGGTGGTGTCCAGAGAACGAAGACAAGGAAACGGCCCCAAGCTCACCCTTCTTACTGTGCGACATCGGAATGGAGTCGATTTTGATACGGATCCCTCAAGTCTGCTTTCTCCAAATGGTGTCAGGAGACGAGGTCTTGCCCCTCACCGGCAACGGCTCGCTGGGCAGGGACACCGAGGAGTGAAGACAGCACATGTGGGAAAGGACCGGATAAACCGGAGGACAGGCCATCTCGAGGGCCTGGACTGGTTGGCCGAGGCCCGGGAAAGGGGACGGTGTGGAGAGACGCGCTTAGAAACCAGCGGCGGACGTGACGGGGACGTGCGGCTCAGCAGCGGAACGCAATTTCTTTTTTTGAAAGTGGCCGTTTTTCAACAAACCAGAAGTTCCACGAGTTTACTTTTTTCTTCTCCCTCAAATAGATCGAATTTTACCTAAAAGAAGTACAGGTGGAACAATAAAGACGCTGCCCGAAGCCCAGTCCGTCCGCCTGGAGTCGAGACGGTGGGGGCGGGCGCTGGCCGACGGGGCCGCGTGGACGGAAAGGCCCAGAAGCCGAGCAGGCGCCCGGGGGCAGCGGGAGGGGCGAGGGTTCCGGAGAGGCAGGGCCTGTGTCTCGTTTTGGAGAAACGGGGTGAAAGGGCGTGTGCTTCGGGACGACCGAGGATGACCGAGCCGGCGGGAGGGGTCCGGGTCCGGCGCAGAAAGCGTGAGTCCGGGTCCCGGCACCGCGGTCGCTCAGCGTGCGGCCCGGGACGCCGCTCGGAAGCTGCGTTTGAGGTTCCGTTGCTCGAGGGTAGCAACGGCTACGTCGCAGGATTGTGAAAATCAAATTACACTGCGCGTGTGACACGCCTACGGCACACGGCACGCTGTCGTCCACGAGCACCCACCTTCCCACCCCCTGTCAGGCAGTCGTGGGAGAGTCTGTCAGATTTCACTGGAGGACGGTCTCACAGCGGCGGGCGTGTGTGTGTGTGTGTGTGTGTGTGTGTATGCACGCGCACGCACGCGTCTCTGCGGTACTTTATGCCGATGAGATTGCTCCTTATTTGGTTCATTATAGATGAATCACCTTTCAGAGTTGCAAGTAATTGTCACTATTACGTACCGTAAAGCCACACACGCTTACTCACCTATAAAGTGCAGACAGGGGCCTCTTGTTTCCAGGTTTGGGTCTGTAGGGTTTGGGTTCTCCTGCCATGTTGATGTCTGAAAGCGTAAAATAAAACAGCAGTGATTAAAAAAATATCACACCATTCGAGGAAAAGGAATCACGAAGTTTTGTTTTTCTTTCTGCCGTGTGCCTGTGCAAACGTTATCTGTCATTCGTCCATTCAGCAAGTGTTTACCGAGCGCCTTGTCCAGGCCAGGCAGCGTCTGAGACACGTCACGTGCCAAACAGCTTGGATCCATGGCCTTGGGGCATTGGACTTCTACTGGGGGGGGGGGAGGGACGCATTGTAAGCAACAACAAAGTAAATAAGATAAATATACAACATAGCGGAAGGTGACGAGTAATATGGGAAAAGACAATGTTGAACAAGCTAGGGGGCATCAGGATGCTAACCAGGAATGAGAAGAGGAAGGGGAGAGAGACTGAGAGTACATCCTTCGCCTTCAAGAACTAAAACTATGATAAAGTCTCTAAAATAAGAAGATGCTTCAGTCCATGACAAAAGAGGATTTGCTTACCACTGGCCAACCTTGAGCTTAAAAAATGTTTAAAACTTAAGACATTGGAAAGCTGGGTGGCAAAGGTTTGGGAAATGACATAAACAGCTAGATTTAATAAAGGTAAAATTCCCAAAGGATGCTAGAAAGGAAAATCTAAAGGAGGCAAACTTCGAGAAAAATTTGGAAGAAGCGAGGGACATTATTTTAAAAGAAAAGAAAGAGACGATTTCCTATTTCTTGTAGAATGGACTAAATGCAGTGTATTAGGGATGGGCGAGCCACCCATCCGTGAGAACACTCCAAATTTCTAGATGACATAAAATGTATCTCTCATTTTAAAAAATAATACAACATTGAGCTTATAAGAAATGTCCTTATAGACATTCAATAGTGTTCAAATGTGTGATTTTCCTTTGAGTGTATGGAAATTTATACTGAAGTGTGCACATTTGTAATTTCTGCACTGCTACAGTGGCAATCGCCTGAAACCCGGTGGCAGTGGGCCAGGATGCCAGTGACAAGGGCCGGGCACGGGCCGAGGGCCAGGGACAGTGGGCAGGAGCTCAGGTAATCGGTGAACACAAACCCTCATTAAGGTCCGGATGAGCGAGCGTTTCCTTCGCACCGAACTTCATAAATACAAGGTTTAATCACGTCCTCAGAACCAGCCAGCGTCTTCGGAAGCCGAGGCCCCGGTTCTCACGTCTCAGGAGCTGTCGGCCTTGAAAGGCCGGTTCTCACGTCTCAGGAGCTGTCGGCCTTGAAGGCCGGTTCTCACGTCTCAGGAGCTGTCGGCCTTGAAGGCCGGTTCTCACGTCTCAGGAGCTGTCGGCCTTGAAGGCCGGTTCTCACGTCTCAGGAGCTGTCGGCCTTGAAGGGCCCACACACGCTGGGACGTGGCACCTGAACGGCCAACTCTGTGGCCGGTAGCGGAGACGCCCCTGCGGCTTTCTTCCTTGACTGTCCTGACGATGTGCCAGGCGCCCCGCGCCGGGCAGGAGAAGGAGCCAGCAGGGCTCGGCTTTCTGCCACTGTCACAGGGGCTTTGGGGTAAAACGTTAAGATACAGAAAACGAAGTGTCATGTCTTAAATTCCCGATTTTGCAAAGAGATTCATACCAAATACTAATATTTAGAAATCTCATGTCATCCTCAAGACAGGATAGGGTGTTTTAATCATTCTCAACAATTCTTTTGCGATTGTCCACAAAATCCGAGTTGTCTTCCTACTTTGTATGCAGAAGGCCTTACTGGGGTACCCCCGTACCAGGCGAGGGGACCCTACGATTTGAGTATTAGCATTGTATTCTTGTTGAGAGCATTGGTAAAAATAGGTAAGTACCACGAAAAAAAAGTGTCTTGAAGACGTCCCTGTTGGGGTGCACTGCAGGTCACACCCACGTGGAGGAACCGCATGGACCACGTCCCAGGCACGAGGCCGGCGCGGAGGGCGCCGACGCTTTGCCCAGGGCCAGTGGGTGACCGGCACAGCAGACCTCCACACGGAGGGCGTGTGACATTGCGAGTCGCCGTGAGGACCAACGAACAAGCTTATCGAACAGAAGCCACATCTATTTTGAGGTTTCAATATTTCAAGTTAGCATGAAAAAATATTTGGAACAAATAAAAACGCACTCCAAAATTATCCTTCTAATATTAAATGTCAGATTCGAGCACTTGAAAAATATTCCGTTGGTCTACTACGTATATCGTTTCACAGGAAATTACTGAAGATATACTAAACGTTCTAAAAAATGCAATAAATTTTCTTTTCTTCTTCAGTACATTGGCTAAATAAGTGATGTCACTATACCATGACGAGTCGCTACGAAGCTACCAGGCTGCAAGAGCCAGTCAGCCGGCCTCCTCTGATGTAAGGTCGATGACGTGCGGCCGGAGGAGGGGTCCCGTTGCCGAGTGTCATCCGCGGAAACGACAGCTGGCCCTGGTTTGCGTGCTGCCGGAGAGGACGCGGACGGCGTTCTGTCATTTCACGCTTCTGACTCCCGCGAGGGCCCCGCCGCGTCTGCACCCGCACTGACGTGCCTCCTCCCGACGCCCCGTTTTACTTCGCGACATGGTTCCGGCGGCGCTGGCTACGGCTTGTCCCTGTGGCCGGGGACGTCTGAAGGGCGGTCGTCACTTCACTCCACTTCTTACGCGCTTCCGTGTCCCGCCCAGTGTCGGTACCTGGGACGCGCTCGGCGGGTCCTCCAGCCGATGCGGTGCCCGCCGCTGGTCCCCGCGTGTCCTGCCGAAGCCCCGTGCTCGGCGCTTCCCCAAGGTGGCCTTTATCTGAACAGTGTTTTAGAAGATGTCAAACGGCGTGTCGCCAGACAGACAAATCACGGCGAAATGAGCTTGGTAATGAGGCCGGAACGCATGCTTTTCTGCCCGTGTGTCATGCACACTGAAGGAAAAAACATCCCGTCGTGTTTCGCTGGGATGTTTACACGCACACAAGCACGGAAGCCTCTCCACTTGCACGGCTGCTGACACCCGGCCAGACGGAGCACGCCCAGGCTACCCCAGAGCATGCCCAGGGCACCTCCAGAGCATGCCCAGGGTGCACCCAGGCACCCCCAGAGTACTGGGTTGTGAGACACCGTGAAGTATTTAGAAAACTATTCTACATTTATTTCATTGCCGTGCATTTCACATGAAATATCCTCAGTTTGAAGAATAATCTAACCTTTTAAATCACACGTGACTTACCCGGCCACAATAAGCGGATGCTCGCTGCCCACCTCTGCCGCCTGCGGTCCCCGCCCACACCTGCCATGGCCCTGAAAATGTGACCTTGGCGTCAAGGTGACGTCTGCCTCACAGTGCAATAATGTGGTTTTAGACGGAGAGAAAAAGCCGAAAGAAACAATTTCCTAAAGGAGTTAGTGAAAAGTACTATCGTCATTTCTTGGGTATTTTTGTTTTGTTTTCTCCCCTGGGATTAAGTGAGAGTTGAAGTCACTCGGCCATGGCATGGAGCTTGACGGGAAAAGTCGTTCGGAGTCCTTATTGTTCGCATTTGGGAGATTGAGGGGTTCGTTACTGTTCCGCTGAATAAAAACTCAAGAGATAAAGGAAATCGTATTATGTTTGACAAGCGAATGCACAGAACCACACAGCATCCTGGGTAAGCACCGCACCATTAAAACGTGCTTTGCAGTTGTAATTAGTTTAGATCATCAGAACTACCTGGGGACCAAGCGGAAGATAATGCAAACCTTGTCCCCCATCACGCACACAGGTGTCTGAGGGACCGAGATGTTAAGCAGCTGCCACAGTAATGCCGTCGGCTCGGGGCACACTGTTTTAACTGCCAAGTGCTGTCCACCGCCAGGCACTGACCCAGTGGCACAGGGACCCCGCCTGGGACAAGGGGCCGTGGACACGTTGGCGGCAGCCGGGGCCTGGAGCCACGCCACACGCGGGGTGTGAGCCCTCCCTGCTGTCCTACTGCGCTCCACCTCGTTCCCAACGTCCTATGTCCCAGGACGCTCAAGCCCACTGTGGGGAGTGGCGTGCGGAGAGTAAGCGCTGGGCGCACAGGGGTGATGGGGACAGCTGGGGGCCTGGCAGCCACGGGGGAACCCCACACCAGCCCCTGAGGTGCTCCGGCCAGGCGGGGGTCACAGCCCACGGCGAGAGGTGGCCCAGGAGGAAAAAGACGCCAGGCTGGCCCAGGCTGGCCCGGACCACCCCGGCTCCAGCACGGGAACGTCCGGAGCGCTTGCTGCCTGTAGCTGGTGGTGGAGCCACGCTTACTACGAAAGTCAGTGGCTTTCTAACCGCGTCCCCCCTTCGCAGAATCAAAGCCGGCTTCACCTCGGAAGCGTGGCCTTGATCGTGTGTTAAGGTAGTCGCTGTCATGGAATGGGATCTAGAGTCACATCGTGCTGGGCAGTCACTGAAGTGTGGCCATTTAACGCGTTTCATACATCAGTCCTGACGTAGCTCTACGGCCCACTGGCCTCTGCTCACGAGAGTGCTAACGCCAACATCGGCCAGGCTCGCATTTCCTTCCAGAAAACCCTCCATGCTGCCGGACTCTGTCCACGAGGACACACGGACGTGGAAGCGACCCTCCCGTGATGACCTGTGGAGCTGGTCATCGTCTGCGATTCCAGCTTTCTCCCCAAAGGACACTGATGCGGAAAACGTGGGTGTGCCTCCGTGGGTGTTCTTTCTCACGGACTGTCCGCTGTGTTCAACGGTTAGATTAAGAAGAAAATCAAGATGCCGCAAATCGTTCATTTTCATCGATGGACTCATTACCGCACGCACAGAACGCACCGGCAACTGTGCTAAGCGTTTGCAGAATGGAGACACGCGTATTTCTGCTCTCCGGGAAGTCCCAGGAAAGGCACGCCGGTGGCTAACTGCTGCGACGTGACGGCGTCCCAGCGGAGCCGCGGACCTGTGCTGTGGTGCACGGTCAGGCCGCCTTTGTCGGCAGCGGCCTGCACGGCCCGTTCCTGGTGTGCGAGGTGGATTCACAGACCCGTAGCCGCAGCAGACTCTGCCAGAGCTTCGCCTCGGCCTGTTTATCTACAGAGAGCCGGTTCTCTTCTTTCGTTTGTTTGATTTTTTTTTCCCATCAAAGCGCCCATTAGCTAATTGCCCAAATACCTTCGATTTGCTGTGGAGCGTAAGTGGCCGTGAAACTGGTAAAATTCGGTGGCTCTGGTGCGTGTTTAATCCAAGTTGTTGAGCAGAGAGCGTGCGCCGTTTCACGCGGCTGCGGACTCCAGGAGAGCAGCTGTCAGCTTTGAATCCGCCTTCCATAAAACTTGCAACTGGTGCCGTTTTTTTCCTGCCTATCTCTTATTTTATCTTGGATAAATTTTTTGAAGAATGTTTTTCTGTATTCCGTGAACATTTTTCAAATCTCTCCAAAGGCCCATGAAGGACGGGTTTTATTGCGATCATAACTCTGGAAACGGAACGAATCAAACACAAAATCGGATGAATGTTCACCAGCAGCACCACGACACGTGTGGGGCTTCGCTCACCGGCTTTACAAACACCCTCACGATCTACCGACATCGGCAGCGCGGACAACCATCATGATCATTAACCGAAAACACTTGGTGAAAGATCGTCTTAGCCGTTCGTTCATCGTTAGCGCGTAGACCTCAGATTACCAATTTCTTTGCATCCCAAGAGTTTCTGTGATTTCAATCTGAGAACAAAATGTTCCTAAGGGAAGGAAAATTCAACCAACAGGGAGTGTAGATGACCAGTTTCCTGGAGAACTCAGCTCCCCATCAGCGAAGTACCGCAGACCCGGACGTGGGGGTCGCGTCTCCCCTTTCCCTTCCCCGTCTGACTTTTCGCTTTTCATCCGCGTATACGTGGACTTGTTTTCTCAGGCCCTTTCTGCAGTGACTTTGTATTCAGTATTTAAAACGCCAAGGCTACTGTGCTAGGTATTTAGTAATTCATAAATGTAGTGACACGGCAAAGCTAATTCATAAACATAATGCCACGCAGCGTTTGTGTGGGGAGCAGCACACGACGTGGGGGTGCCAGCTTTGGTCGGCAGTGTCTGCGTCGTGGGGGCCCGTCTGACATGCGGATCCGTGGTTCCATCCCAGACCCAACCACTCAGAATCGCACCGGAACAAGACGCCGGGTGATGGCTAGGCATGCCCGCGTTTGGAAGCTCTGGGGTAAAGTACATTTAGCTTAAATCCCTCCCTTCGATTAGTTTTCATTTTTCTTTAAACTGTTTTGTGAAGGAAGTGTTGAGAATTCCGAGCAGAAAAGTAAAGCCATTAAGAAAAAACTTTGAAAAATTTAAGTTGAAATTTAAGGTATCGCTTCGTTTAAAGGCTTCGGACGGAGTGAAGCTATGGTGCCATCGTCTTGCATGACCACGGCAGCTGCTAGTGTGGGAAACGTTTAACAGCTCGATACATTTTCACACATATTAAAAAGTAATTTTCACAATGGCTTTGTACAGATATGTTTTCAACTTAGTGTTTCGGTCTCCGGACACGCACGCCGAGGTGGGGGTGCAGGTCGCATGGCGTCCTGCTTGCCGCGGGAGCGCCCGGCGTGGGAGCGAGCGTGTCTCAGCACGCTTCAGACCACTGGGGGGAGGTCGCAGACACGACTCTCGGACGTCGCTTATTAGTGACTTATGGGCGCAGAGCTGCAGCAGGGGTAATAGGCACCGTTCTATCGAAAACAGTAGATCTTGCTCCACGGAGAAGAGCAAATGGCTAACAGGCTTCTGAGTCATAAGCTGATCTGCGCGGCTCATCATCAAGCCTGTTGCCCCACGTTGCGGGCGGTAAAATCTCAGGCGACAGACACAGTGACTCGCAGAAGGCCACCGGTCAGCATTCTGGCAGGGCTCACGGCCCTCTGATCCCACAGCGACCTTCCTCCAACTACCTCCGGTTACCTGCTCCTGCCTAAGGGTAGGAATTTTATCCTATCGCCCCTGGCAACCGCACATGCCTGAGAAAAAGAAAGGCAGGGACTTCTCACCAGTGGACATGGGACGACAGGAGGCGGGCGTTTGCTTGCGTTGTCACTCATTAGCTTCTGATGGGTATTCTGAAGGACAGGTTCTTGAGTGTGTGCATTTGGGGATTATTTGATGGCGGCCGATTTTGTGGCAGTTTCAAAACGATATTCTTTCACACCTGGAGCAGGCAGACTGTCAGTCCGTGGGAAACGCGCATACCTTCATTCTCAAGACCTGGGAACGTTCTGTTACGCGGCGAAGGGGAATAAACCAATTTTAAAATGGGAAGATTATCCTAAATTATCTGGTGGGGCCCGGTGCAATTGCAGTGGGCCCTAAATTTGGAGGAGGGAGGAAGAAGAGAAGGGCAGAGTGACACAGAGTGACGACGCAGCTCACCGCTGCTGGTTCCACAGGTGGAAGAAGGCTCATGAGCAAAGGACCACGGAAGCCTCTAGAAGCCGGAAAAGACAAGGAGGCATCTCCCCTCCGGCCTCCGGAGAGACACACGGCCCCGCTCACCCCTTGACTTCTGCCCAGTGACACCTGCGTTGGACTTCAAGATACCAAATTTGTATCGTTTTAAGCCACTTCCTTTGGGGTCTTTGTTGCAGCAGCAACGAGACACTAACGCTGTCCCCCTTCCTCCAGGACAGAGCAGAATGCAGCCATCCCGAGCATGGGCAGGGCTTAGCGACTCGCCTCTAACGCACAGGGTACGGCAGGAGTGGGGTGTCACTTTCTGGGTGAGCTCTCGCCCTCTTGGGTTTGTCCCTCTCTCTGAGGGAGCCCTGCGCTGTCGTCAGGCACCCTGTGGAGAGGCCAGCAAAGCAAACAAGCATCCCCCGTCAAACGTTCACACGACTGCAGCCCCAGCCGAGAGGGACTCGGACCGGACCCAGCCAGGTGAGCCTCCCTCCGATTCCCCAGCTAGAGAAACGGTGAAAGAAATAATAGATGTTGTTGTTTCGGGCTGATGACTTGCTATGCAGCAATGGATAACGAATACGATTCCTCTAAGGTTTTTACTTACCAAAAGAGAGAAAATCAGCAGAAAGGAAAAACATTAATTAGGGAGCATTGCTGTGCACAAACTTCAATGTGGAGGTGCGTATTCCATCGGAAAGTTCTGAGGGGACCTTCCCATATTTTCAGGGTAACGATGCACACGTATGAAAGCTGACACTTCTGTCAATCTAATTTAGCTTTTATTCAGATTTTAAATGGAATGAAAACCTCTGTGTAGAGAATGCAATTTCCCCAAACACACAATCTCACTAAGGACACATTCGTCCACTTTTACACACATTTTAATGGATCAGAGCTGTCAAAATTACTGTGAGATCAACAAAGGCAATTAACCTCTGATTTTTCCCTCTGCTCTTTCTTCCCTTATATTTTTGCTTTTCCTGTGAAGTCTCTACTTAGTGGAACAAAGCGTGCCATAGAATGAGATAAATTAATGGGTTTTCTGCTTTGGTATATACAAATATTCTCTAGATTGCAATTCACAAAGTTTAATGGCATATATGTGTATATCTATCTATATCTATCCATCTATAGATATCTAGATAGATATAGATATATAAAGATAGATATATAGATATAATATCTATCTATATATCTGCATATCTGCTAAATAAAGAAAATAATTATTCTCTTTACGATACTTTTATGTTGAATTTCAGCTTGAATATGATTTTTGGCTTAGAGCCCTTTCTTTTTTTCCTTTTTACGAGTGTAATTTGTTAAATATTCGGCCAATGTACGTGCTAGCCACACTACACTACATGACCAGTAGCCAGTTTCTCTCTTCATTTCCTGTTGCAGAAGGTCCACGGCCTTCCCGATCACACAGTGCTCACAGCGTCTTTTAAATGGAAGTGTCAGTTAATCAGATCCACCGCATTGCTGAAATATCATCCCCCAAATCCAGCCTAACAGTGTCTAGTCCAGAAATCATCTCCACGTACAAATACAGAAGAGAGAGGCGCACTCGGACGTTTTCTCTCACGAGGCTGAGTAAATTTCCTGACCTAAACGTTGCAGGAGAGAGAGTCGCATTCCTATATAAACAAGTGTCTGGTATTATTTTCTCTGTGAAAGCCGAGCTAATTTTACCTTCCGGAACTGCTGCTGAGGAAGTTTCCAGCAGTCAGAGATTACGTGTTTTTATTTTGTGACGGCCGCTTTTTCTACGGTGACTTTTGATGTCACATCTGATCTGGGTTTAATGAATAGCATATAGCCCAATACTCATCAGTTATCAAAACTATTCCTGAAGTCTACTCAGAATTCAGCAATGACAGATTAGGTCCTCATTTCTACAAAGAGGATATGGAACTCCACTCCTCAAAAGCACTTTTTCTCCTTAATTTACATCCTCCCCTGTTAGTGTGTCAGTACACGTGGCATCACCACTTTTCATCAAAAGGACAAGACAGAGCGCCACAGGAAATTTCAAATGAGAATGGCTGAGTTCACATCCATTGTCCCTTAATCAAGTAAGACATTGGTGAAGAAGAAGAATAATTTTAGCACGTTCAAAAAAAGAGAACTGTAATTGCGATTTTATTCACAGAGTAATCAGACTGCGTACGTAAAGGGAAATGTGCTCGTCCACAAGCCAATTAGTTCTGCTAATGGAAAGCCAGAACGGCCTTTTATCACGTATCTTTTTTCATGTCTTTGCCTCGCACGCGAAGCTCAGATAATAAATCATGACAGGAAAACGTGGCAGCACTGTGAAGTGTACACCGCACCTCTCCTTACAGGGGGCTCCAGGATCAGCAGCAGGTGATGCCGCATAACTTAAGACGCTGACAGTCGCCTGCTGGGAAGTGGGCGTGTGTTACTAGCGGGTTCCTAAAATATGCGCATTACGTGGCATGAGGCCAACCGTCTTGATTTGTAGAGAGGTGACAATTCAAAGACAGCCAAGCAAACTCTTTTCAGCTCTAGATGTGATTCGTTTGGGACTAGGATTTCACGGCCGTTGGAAGGTTTTCACGTGGGATGAGGGGCTGCCTCACGCCCCACACGGCCCTCAGACGTGTCTGGGCGGATTTGGGTGCCGATCCCACAAACCCGTCCCTTCATTTTTGAGGGCTACCTCTCAATAAATTTGCTAGCCCCCTCCCTCAAACCTCTGTCATTTACCGTTTCTTTTCTCCCTTATTAGAAATTAGACATCTGAAAGTATGTCTGAAACATTTTATCACTCCAAATTTCAAGTATTCCTATTGGGTTTTCTGGGGTGGGTGAGTTGTGGACGTCATCGGTATAGGAAGACCCAGGGGATCCTGGCCCAGTAGTGTCTGGCCCTTAGGCTTTATGGGTATGTCACTAATCTCAAACATTCAGAAAAGTGTGCATGGCCAGTGTTTGTTAATAGCAATGAGTCTTAACAAATTTCCGGTAAACCTTTTCAGAAAAGCCCAGCTTCACCATGGCTCACATGATGTAAAATCCTGTCATCAGTACTTTAGCTTAATGGCATTGTCAAATGTCAAGAACACTCAGTACGAGTTTTTTTTTTTTTTTTTAACAATATGTTATTTTACTGTTTTCATAATAGCCGTCAAGTCAGAAAACACTTGCAGCAAAGAATGAGCAAACTATGCAGACCGCACTTAGTCACAATGTTACGGAAGAGAATCTTTCTGGGTTTCTGCTGTGGCCACACAATTCTATTATGACCTTTGAATTCGTGCTTAAACTACATGCGGTTTAATATGATAAAACAGTTTACGGTTGACACATTGTTTACTATTTCTTAAAGAGGCAGTTTTATACAGAAATACTCACATACATACTCAACCGCGTTGCAAAATCTGCTAATTCCATAAACACAACAGTTTACCAGTTCTATGTAGAATATATTTAAAGGTTTCAGTTTGACGTCACGAGACTGAAGGGAAGGCGTTTATTTACGGGGATGGCGTTCGTCAGACCCGGGGACACAGCGACACGGTGGCTGTAAGAGGGCGTCTCTTGGGATTCTGAGGACCTGCCGCCCAGCAGTGTCCCCGCGGCCGTGAGGAGGTGCTTCTGTGGGCAGCGTGTCATTGGTGTGTGCAGTGTGACTCTGCGCCCTGTCTACGCAAAGACACCTGCTTGTCTGGGGGCCGGCGTCCGTCCCCGGAGACACGATGGGGTCCGCGTCTGGCGGGGCCACCTGTGCTCTGGTCTGACCCGGACGCTGTCTCGCGGCGTGTAGCATCCGTGTGCGTACGCAGCTTTGCCCGGTTCCAGCTCCTTCAAATCACACACCCGCCCTCTCCCTGCGTCATCGAGGCAGCGGGCCTCAACGTCCCCAGGTGCCTGGGGACCCACGAAGTCATCGCTGGTTTTAGAAGCAGGCACGGCAGCCGGGCTGCTGGGACCCGCTTCCAGCTCCCGTGCTTCCTGGACCAGAAATGTGGGCAAATGACCTACCTGCATCTGTTAAAAAACGTACTACCTTGTAATGCTCTGGGGGGAAAGTAAATGAATTACTCTGCACACAGCGCTTGGAAAGAGCCTGGCGCGTAGCGCACTGAGGGGTAGCCGTGGCTGCGTTATCCGCACCCTCGTCCTCACCCGCATCCGCAGTCGGCCACCTCCCCTGCCCCTGGGCCGTGTCCAGCACTCCGCCCCCTTCCTCTTCTCTGTCCCCCACTCCACAAACAGGTGTGGGGCCGGGGACAGGGGCCCCTGGCATGCGTGGTACTCGTGAACTGCTCCTCCTGCCATCTTCACAGCGAGAAAGGGGGGAGTGGTACCCAACTCGTGCACATCTCTGAATC
>CM053511.1:54448578-54480028 GCA_028627145.1 Eidolon dupreanum | reverse complement strand
GAAGTAGGTTATTTTGCAATATATTTTCTTGACTTAAAAAATAAATACAAAATGTCATCTAGAAATTTAACGCTACCTACTAAATCTTTTCTTCTAGCCAAGAGTGTAGGGACAAACTATTTCAGCTATATAAGGTTTAAATTTTCTCTATTTATAACCATAGTGCATTTATGAAATTTTTAATGGTCAGTGATATCTGATAATAAAGGATAGTGGCAAGCTGAGTTGTTTAAACATTCATTAAATGTGTTCTCCAGCCCTATAACAAAAATTTATTTTTGTATATAAAGAAATTGGCTTAAGTTCATATGTTTTTTGCTGCAATGTCCCCAAATGAAAATCACATATTTTTGTAATGTTCTATCAAAATTACATGTTCGGAAAGAATTTTAAGTTATATTTTTATAAAAGAATATTTTTAATAATCATGTATAGAGTTTTCTTTCTAAACTTTTATGTCAGGCCTTTTAATTTGTTCACCAAACAGTGCCAACTGTGAGACGCTGGAGACATTTACTCAGGACAGAAAAATACGCAAGGCCAGCTCATGAGCATGGCATCCAGAGTTTGCTATTTAGACACATGCAGAAATAATGCGGTGAGTGGACGACATAAGTCAGTGAGGACCCATCATTCTAGGAGAAGTCTTGGGAGACTTCCTGGAGGGGGTGACCTCGGTACCCCTTCGAATGGGGTAAGAAACATTTAACTGGGCAGGAAGGGAGGAGTGCGGCCTTGGAGGGACATGCAAGCGAGGGCCCCAGGCGGGGTGCTCAGCACCACACGGCAGCAGGTCACCCTACGAAGGCCGCTGAGGCCGAGTGACACGCGGCCCAGGTGGCGGAGGCAGCTCTCCGTGACGGGCGGGGGCTCGCAGTGATGCGATGTCACCCCGAGACTTCGGGCAGAGGAATGACGGCGCCGTCTCTATGCTTTAGAGTGGGGCGGGCAAACGTTTTCTGCAAAGGGCCAGACAGGAAGCCTTTGCGACTTCACAGAGCGCCCTGTCCCCAGGGCAGAGCCCCGTGCCGGCCCCGCGGGAGAAGGGTGGGCAGGGCGGCGGGCCGAGGGGCCCAGGGAGGCCTGAACCGGCGAGAGGCTCAGCTAACGAAAACGCAGCAGCCAGGAGGCGTCCTCCGCTGGCCAAGGCCGTTTGTCCTCGTCCTCGAAAACGGACGGCTCCAGCCCAGAGTCTCCCGAGAATCCAGAGCCGGCTTCGGAAGGGACCCGAAACGCGACGCTGCCGGGGAGACCCCAGACGCGGTTTCAAGTCCCCGCGCCACCGAGCAGTGGCCACGACAACAGCGTCCCCACAACGTGGATGCACAGCGTAGGGTAAGGGACGCGAACGCGAAGCGGCCGGAAACCGCCAGCAGCCGCGGCAAGGACAGAAGGACGACGGGACAGAGCGGCCACCGGGGGAGTGTCAGGACGTCAGGGCTGAACCAAAGCCCCCCGGTTTTCCTCCAGGGTCACGCTGAGCTCGGACACGCAGAATGGCGACTTGGGCGCGGCGGCCACAAAGCTGATCTTTTGCGTGATGCCTAAGAAGTTCCTGGCTGAGCAAATCCTAACATCGCGTCTAAGGAACGTGTGGGTCGCTTGCGATGTGGTGAGCGGGAGCTTTGGGGACAAGGTCTGAGTCTCCCCAGCTCCGCTTCCGGGAAGGGCGACCCCGCCACAGGTCACAGCGCGGCTCTCACGAAAGTCATTTTCCGTTTGGGACATGCTGGGCTCCTGCGATTTCTTGCCCCTCACCTCCCCTCCCCCAAATATCTGATTCTACTTTTAGCCCCCGTGGTCTCCGCGGCGGAGGCGGTGCGGGGGGCGGGGTTCTCTGGCCCCTGGCAGTTCTCTTTCCTGTCCCACTGCGGCTGTTCACCCAGCGGCTCCACCTGGGAAAGCACAGGTGCACACACCTCGCCCAGCGTCCGCATCCGGGAACGAGCAGGTCGCCCGCCCCGCGAAGGCCGGACGGCGCGCAAGGCGCTCAGCCGACCGCGGGCGCTTTGACTCCAGGCTCCTGCCGGGCGCCCGCGTGCTAGCCGCTCCCCCAAGCCTCGGCCGCTCAGCTGGTTTCCAGAAAGTGTCCCACGGCTCTGCGAGCCGCTGAGACGGAGAGAGTCACCTCCCCACCCCTGTCATCCGGTGAACTCGGCACTGACGCCTCAGGTGCAGGTAAATCGGACCCCACAGCGCAGGAGGCAAGGAGACAAGAGGCAAGACTCCTGGTTCATTGCTCGTTCAGGGGCGTTTTCAACTCTTCACACACACGATTCAGCATTTTATTAATGCGAGATGTCATCATTGGGTGGGAAAAAGTGATCACTGGAGAAGTGTCATTTTGACTGGAATTCTTCTTTTTCAGAGTCACCAGTGTGCCTTGTGCCCGGGGCCTTCTAGTGGCACGTGCTCCGGCTCATGTCCTAGAGTATGAGTGCTGCTCCTTCCGCTCGTGCGTGGGGAGGCCCCAGACCACGGGGCGAGCCAGCTCGAAGGCGCACACTCTGGCTCACCCATGACAAGCGTCACCGGAGACCACGCTTCTGTCTGTCTGTCTGTCTGTCTGTCTGCCTCTGTCTCCTTCTCTGTCCCTCTCTGCCCCCCCCCCCTCGCTCTCTCTCAGCAACCATGCTCTAAAAACTCAAGGTTAATAAAAGTATGACGGGATGATCAATTTTCTAAACGGAGATAGTTCCTTCAGGCTGAAATCAGACTTGATAGACATCTTTCGTTTAAAAATGCCATTTAATGAAATAAATCGGTTTTCGCTGAAGATCTGGATCTAGGATCAATAAGGTTCTCTTTTTGGGTGATGAGAATGTTCTAATATTGATTATGGTGATAGTTGCACAACCCCGTGAAAAATCACTGAATCCAAAAGGTGTCTGGTATGTAGAAGGTTTTGCATGAAGATACCTGCAATTTCACAGTCTACACTGTCTTCATGTGTCATGAAGCTATGTCATTGTGCAGAAAGATCTTTAAAAACAGTTAAAAGGAAAATCACAAAATAAGGAGCAGAAACCATTTTTCTCTTGGATGTCAGCAGTGAACGTCCAACAGGAAATTTGTGCAGACTTACCTGGGGAAGCCTTCGTTAAAGTGGAGATTTTATTACTGTGTAATTTCAAAAGTGCAGACTTTTCAGTTATATAAGCTTTGGTTAAAGTGGAGATTTCATTATTGTTATGTAATTTCAAAATTTTACATGTTAAGAATCGCTGTGTCAATACGTATTGTAGGCCTCCTCTCGAACTTATTAAAAAATTAAATGTCGAAAACGACAGAAGTGCTGATGAAACTAGCCTGGGTTTCATTATCCATATTGTCAATAGCATCTCGTGCTAAAAATCAGCTGTCTGGGCCTCAGGTTCAATGATCTTCGTATAAAACCTGTTAGTTCCTTTAAGCCTTCGTTATTTCTGAATAGAGTGAATGCTGTTATTATTATTTTTTTTAAAGAAACTTGCTATCTCTAAAACTTTTAAAGCAACAAAAGGGGCTGGTTCCTGTATATTTCTATGATATGATCTACTATTATCCTCCGATGACTTTTAAAGAGAAATGTCAGTCTCCGAGGTATGGGAAGCCAAGCAAGTCACAGGGATGTTTCCAGAGGATGTGGCTTTTTGAAAATCGTGTTTTATAGGTCGATTTCTTAAACCTCCCATCCTGGTTTTGATCATCATCCCCCCAAACGCGCTGGTTGGCGACTCACGCGTCGCCAGTAAAATTAAGAGCTTCGTCCAGATGGGCGGAGGCATGCAAGGACCGACTGGACGGCAGCGAAGGAACACAGAGTCGGGTTCTAGCAACGCGCAAAGCCACCAGCGTCACGAGGGCCACTCAAGGCTGTTATCTGCGCCCTGCACAGGTCACTGGTCTAAAGGGACTTGTTCGTCCTGAGGTCGCGTCTAACACGGTGGATCCGCACACTTCACTTTCCGCGTTCTTTGCTTTTCCCCGTCTCACTCAAGAAAGTACTATTCAATATTGATTTCGCAATAGTCGAATATTTTTGGTGTGTGTCTTATCTCCTACGTGAGATAAGAATATAAATAAAATGCAGTTACTAACGTCACAGAATTCACCGTACAGGAAAAATCCTAGCAAGGAACGAAACATGTACATAAATACCTGTAATTTACAAGAAAATATAAATGCCAGCAAGAGAGTCGATGGGTTATATAGGAGAAAAAGAATGCAATCCCTAAGCCTTAAAACAGGAAGGGAGCTTAGAAGCGGCGTAATCATTTGTTCCAGACAGACTTGCAGAAATGCCTTCGCTATAATCACCTTTCCTGGCACGGTGATGCTGTCACGGCGTGAAGACATCCAAGGGCACCCGGGGGAGCACTCGCTGCCCTGCAAAGCCGTCGTCTCCACGTTGGAAAGCGCTGGTGCAAACCTGGTATTTCTCGAGTCACAGACCTTCTGAAATAAACTCCCTAGTTTCATCTGCCTAAAGCCGTAACCTCCTTCCCCACCGGGAAGTGAACGCGCATTATTCCCGCTTTCCGCTGACCTCTCATTCAGCCATTCATCCGTCAGCATACGCCTCCCCGAGCTACTTCCACACCAGTGGTCATCCAAGCCCAAGTGCACAAGCTGATTTCAACCTCACGTTCCAGCCCGCTGAAATAATTTTGAATCTCGAATCTGTTTTATGGCGAGAGAAAGGTGTGAGATACGTTACAGAAACTACCGGATGAATTTTACAATTACATGTCGAACCAGCGATTGTGCATCAGCTGGGCATTTGTTACCTACACACGTTTAGCAAGGACGGAAAAAAAATTCAAGTACGAGACCTCCGATCGCCGTTGAATGGATTTCATGTGCTATTGCCCCTTGCTCTTTTTATTTTAGGAGGATGATAAATTAATTATCTGACCTCTCTCTAGAGAAACGATTAGACGACTGTGTGCTCCTAAGTGTGCAGAGCAAAGGGGCTGAGCCACGCAGGGTCCGGTGCCGTCGATGATAATACACGGCCATCGGGGCTCAAGCTCTTTCACGCGTCTCCTTCATGCATCTGAATAATTGGATCCTCTCATTAGAACAAAATCGATTCATCACGTCCAATGTATAGATAATACGATGACTGATGTCTTTGCCACCAGCTACATGGTGTAGAAACGTTATGGATGACTTTTTAATCATTTTCCAAAACAGCGTCAGTTTATTTCATATTCACGTTTCTTTCCCCCTTTCGGCATTCTTATTGTTCTTCTCTTAGAATCTGCCGCAGACGGTTAATTTAAGTTGCCACCAACCTCTGGTCCTTCTTACTCTATTAGGTGTGCTCAGTGAAATGTGATTCACGTAATAACTGGGTATTTGGCTATGAATCAGGATAAAAAAGTACAATATCAGCTGTTTAGAAGTATTTTCCAGATACATAATCTGATGTCCTAAAATACATGCTCTCACAATGAATTATGTCCATTGTTTCAGAAGCTATTATATATACATAGGCACCTGTATGTGGAGCACGTGCTACTTCTAAGTTCGTGGCAAAATTAACCTCTTATGAAATTACTAAATTCATATTATTTTAATTAATATGATGATTTGATAATTCAACATAAAATTAATCATAAGGAAGCTACACCTATTATCTGTAACTAGCACATTAGACGGGCTGAAACTAATAGGACACATTTAGTAAAAGTCTTTATTTTTCCCAAATCCATATGTTCCATATGGCCTTTGGGGACCCCTCTGGGACCCCTGGAACAATCACCGGGACCCTCAGAGCTTCATGGCCACCATCGGGACTAGAAGTCTAGGTCAGGGTTGGGGCACAAACACAAACAGTTCTGAGCCGCCAACACCCCCAGTCCCCTGTGACAGAAGCCCACGCTTCCATCCCGTAAGACGCTGTTGCCCCTCGTTTCAGGCGTGAGCTTCGGCGTGGGACCCCAGGGGACCGTCATGGCTGAGGAGTTAGAGCTCCTGCCACCTCCGCCTCTGCATTTCCCGGGGTCGATGCCGGAAAGAGGGGGGCAGGCAGGCGTGAAGCCCCCGCACTGGCATCCGTGTGCTGCCCCTCGGCCAACACCGGCTGACCACCATGCCCCCCGCAAGGCCACGCCCTCACACGTGGCATTTTGTGGGCACATCTGCGATGTCCTCAGAAACACTGCCTGCCCCATAGCCTCTGAGCCTGGAACAACCACACAGCCACGGTTCCTGCACGTGTGGGGGTACGCCCCCCCACAGCCACCCCCGGAGCCACACCTCACAGCTCCTCTCTCCTCCACAGAGGGCCCTGTGTGCAAGCGTCTGATGATCAGAGGCTGACAACTCGCTTCCACGGCTTTCTGCCACCACCGTGTTGAATTTCTGGTGTGTCTCGTGCGGGTGGAAGGAGAAGTAGAGACAGCCGAGCACGTCCGCCGTCTCGTGCTCACCAACCAGGAAAGTCTTCAGCCATTCCCAGGGCACGGTGGTCCAGCCACCATCTGGCCTTAGGTCTGAATACCCAGCAACGACCTGAGGCATCTAGAAAGTCCCCTTCGACGGGTCCTTAGGGTTTGTATACAAGTAAATACGTAATTTAAATTTTCAGGTAATAACTACAGCACATTGCACGTATTACACTGCTTGGCCCTGGTTTTGGTTTTTAAGGATGGGACTTTTCCTAGTCAAATCGGTTTGGGAATGCTGCATACTATAACTCTTCCCGGGAGACCAAAAAATTCTAAAACAGTGTTACATATAAAAAAATACTTATTTGTGTTTACACAACACAACATTTTTCTACATAAACTACTCTTATGGCTATGGGACAAGTCTCTCTGGAACACAATTTGGGAAACAGTTATTTAAAAATAACATTTAAAAAGTGCTCTAAAGCATTCTGAATTCCCTGGACAGCGCTGAGGAGGGCACAGACTTCAGGTCAAAGTCGTTTGTCGATGCCTTAAGCAGCAATCGACCCTCCAGGGCTCACTCTCTTGCGGTTCCTCCTCAAAGGAGCTTGCGGCCTCATGCAAATCTACAAATGAGCAGAAAATCTGATCTGATACTCTAAGATTTAGCTGAAAAGGCTGTACCTCAGTGTTGCCATCAGAATCAGTGAAGAAAAGGTCCATTCTTAATGTTTATTTATTCCATAACCCGACGTTCTGTGCATAGACCAAAGGTGACAGCCGGGAGAAACACATCTGCGGCTGACTGGTCTGTACCGTTTTCTCCCGCAGCATGAGCGCCGTGGCCCGAAGCCGGTGCCGAAGCCCCTGACTATCGTGTGTAATGACACGTTCAGCAACAGCTCATTTTTCAGCCTCGGACAGCTGAGACCCCGACGTCGCTCTTTAACCCAGACAAAGTGAACCAAAATGAGGCACGTCATTTTCTCGCAGTGATGCGGGGATCATAAAAATACATTATGTGACACTCCAACAACACTGGGCCACAGCACGAGGCAAGGACATGCCTCTCCTGCAAGTCCAGAATGTCATCAGGTCAGAAGACATTATACACATCATATATATATACAAGACATTATAAAAAACATATTTTAAATAAGAATATGAGATTTGCCTCTGGCCCTAGGACTATATAGAAACCTGCAATGGACAGTTTTTTTTTTTTTAATTTAATTTATTTTTTTTTAAAGAAAATACTACTCAGTATGATTTTCCAACTCCATTTTACAACCTTACCTTGAGACTAAGCATTAACATATGACTTCCTACTCTTCTATGGACAATAACTATCAAGAGTTCAAATTATACATTCATTAATATATCATTCATTAATATATCAAATGAGGGCAGGACTCCTAATTGTCTAATTGCTTGGATCATGAAGCTTTAGCCTTGGGCATGGCAGACAGACAGACCTAGACTCAAATCTCTGCTCTGACCTTGGACAAGGTAATCTCAAATTCCTCTAGATTGCAGAGTTCTCACGTGAAAATGGAAATCAAACACCTCCCGAGGATCTCTGAAGCTTCAAGGCGGCGAGCACAGGTCAGTACTCAATGAGGCTAGTCTCCTGGAATCAGGAAAGCGTCCTAGAAAGCAGGCTTTCTAAGTGATGGCGCCACACGCCGGCGCCGGGTCGCAGCATTCAGCACCCTGGACAGCGAGCGCGGGCTTTGGCCCCGCCCCTTGTCTGACCAGCCACTTGAAGACAAGGACCACGTCTCGTCTCTCCTTTGTCTCTAACGTGTAGCAGAGAGCTCAGTGCATTCGATGTATATGTTAATGCGTAAATAAAAGGCATTTCTGAATTAACGCAAATGTCAATGCAAGCCACATTTAGATGTCATTTTGCCTATTTTCATGATTAAAATATATTTAAATGAAATGTAAAATGTTGATTCAAAAAATATTCTCCATTACAATATGAATATGAAAAACAATAGTTGTTAAGTACGTATACACATACATATATGTGTATGTGTGTGCTCATACATATAATGCATACATATGTGTACGTACTCATACGTTAACTGTAGTCCCTCATTAAAGAAACAGGTCCAGGTACCTCCTTCAGGTAATCATCAATGCATACTATTATCACTACTATGAATCAATAATATCCACTAATAATGTTGACAATGATATCCATTAATAAATATTTACTGAGCTCGTGCAATGACTTCAGAATGTACACAGCACCAAATTAGACTTTTCCCAGGGGGCTTTTACCCCACATTAGACGCAGACCAGACACAAACACCAAGAATGAAGGTTAATGACATCATGGCGTATACGTCAAAACCTCACACCTCCGAGCAAAGGGAGCGATTCTTAATTGCTTAATGCAATTTCATGACCATTATCAAAAATAATGGTAACCACCTGTAACCACCTGTAACCACCATCCTGAGGAAGTGTTGACGTAAACGTCTCAAGTCAAGCGAGGACCAGGTGCATTAATCATGGACAAACTAGCGAGGCAGAGACAAGGGCTGAGTTACCCAGAAATGACATCATTTCATGGAAAAAGAAACTCGAAAGACAATACACTTGAATGCCAATAACTTTTTAAAAGAATAATAACTGACCCCTCCCTCTGAATGTGGACCGACGCTCGTGACTTGCCCATAACCAAGAGAAAGGAGCAGAATGACACCATGGGACCGCTAAGGCTGTGCCATCAGGCTGGCAGTATGGATTGTAGCCCTGAGCCCCCTCAAGAAAGCCTCAGCACCCCGAGGAGCCCGCTGCAAGGAGGCCAGGTTCCACAGAGAGGCCACATGGGGCGCTGTGGCTGGTGGCTCTTGTCTGAGTCTCCCCTTGAATGGCCACTGGACACATAAGGGAACCAAGATTTTACACCTCGCGCTATCGTCCCACCTTCTAGTCTCAGATTCAAAGCCCAGAACTCGTGGGTCAGAGACAGTCCTGGTCCCTCTGCCCTCAAATAGTGACGATAGGGCCTGTGAGCGTAATGACACTGTGGCCTCATCCTGATAAATCCGGGGTGATCTGGTATGCAGCCACAGCGACCAGGATGTTTTAAATAATTTTAACAACATTTGTAACGGTAAGATACACCTGAGACGTGCCTCTGACAGTGGACATTCTGTAGCCAAAGACAGAATGTTACCAAAAAGAGTTATGAAATACAATTTAGTATGCAATTTAGACCACAGGAACACCTCTGCCATTAATTAATATTTCATTTATGGATTTTCAGCACACAATGAATGAATGAATGAAATGCAGGTAAAATTATCTAAATCTGTGTTGCTGGTTGTGGTGTTGCATTTGTAACAAGCTAGCAACCTGTCAGAAATGTCTGTTGATCAACTTCAGAGGCGCTCTAAGACACACACCAGAGTTTGAAAGCTTAGTAAGAAAAGAATTAAAAAAAATGTCTCACCTGTAATTTTATGTTGACTCACCACAGATTAATATTTTGGTTATTATCTCAATAGTTTTTATACTGATTACATGTTGATATAACATTTTAGATAGTGGATTAAATAGAATACATTACAAAGTAATTTCACTTGTTTCTTTTTATTTATTTTTATTAATTTGACTCCTAGAAAATTTAATGGTAGTTTACAAGAAATAAATTATTATATTCTTTCTTGAAAAATAGTAAGATACTTACTAATGAAAGAAAATAGAATGGAATCTAATGAATAATTCTCATTTTGCCATATTTTTTCCAATTCTGAGAAGAAGACTGATTTTTAGTCTATGATTTTTATAGCCCAATGATATCTATAACCCACATCGCTCACATATGAATTTTAATCACTATCATTCCAGAATAAAGGGAATAAAACTTGGGGTTAGAGACTCACATAGTAAAGCTAATGGTGTCCCATTTGATGTTGAATTTTATTAAAAGATTTTATTAAAATTTTTTATTAATAAAAAGTTATTAAATTTTTTAAAACTATTCTGTTGTACTATTTAAAATTCTGATTATTTTAAAATTATTTTCTTTATTTTCATACTAAAATACCATGAATCATAACTTTCCACATTTTTCTTTATTTTCTCATTAACTTTAAAGTTATATTCTCTATTCTCTGACCTCTTATCAATACTATTTACTTTTCCCTAGATTTTCACATCTCTTAAAGCAGAGACCAGAGTGATGAAAAATGGAATAAATAAAATCACCTTTAAAAAACAAAACCTCAATATCTTGGAAACCGTTAAAACAAGAGAGTTTATGCGACCATTTCAAAAGTAAAGAGATTTAAAGTTTTATTTTAGAAAAATCATGGAAGTTTTTCTTTTGAATGTTGAAATAATTGTGCAAACACAATCAGTATGCATTTTGGCCTTTTACCCCGATCGAAACCCACGCATACTCTAACCACAGCCGACTTTTTTCATTTTTTTTTTTTTCCGGCTGACACAGTCTCTTCCTCACTGCGTGCCCGTCCTCTGCCACTCTTAGTCCCAGACTTCATTCTCTCTGCCAGGCTGCTAGAGAGCTGCCACTGGCTTCATCGTAAAAGCCTGACATCCGGCCTTTCCGCCTCGGCCTCAGCCCATCGGCTACCTGAACTTTGCGAATGTACCTCGCAGAACAGGTGGGTGGCATCGGCCCGACTAGAACCTGTGAGGCTGACCGCCTCTTCCCCCTCGGGAGGTGTGGGATTGTGCTGAACGTGGCCGCCGGCCTGGTCATCTGATGGCCTTCCCATCCCGCGTTCTCCTGAGGGTGACTGGAAACCGTCAGGGAACAGCTGTGGGCAGCGGTTGCTGCCACCCCTGGGGGACGCCTGTCCTGTCGGCGTCTACGCACAGTCAGGAGCTCAGTGAACGAGCGGTCGAGGCTGGGGCACGATGGAAAGGGAAGTGCAGGAGCCCGCCCGAGGCTGGGAGCTTGCGCCACCGATTCGAAGATTCGAATGTCTCGAGGAGCCAGGCAGGTGAAGCACACGTGTGGGGGGACCAGGTATTATGATTCCCGCTGCTGATTCGTTACAGTCGTGGCCTGCTTACTGCACGCCAGGTATGTTTCACATGCACTCACTCACACACGCACACTCACACACATACACTCACACTCATTTAACTTCTACAAACACGCTCTGAGATAGATACTGCGCTTCTCTTCATTTTACAGATTAATAAACGGAGTCATGTGCCAAGGTCACCAGGAAGCAAAGGCGGGGTCGGCGTCAAGCTGTCCGCCAGCGGAGACCGCGGTCTCGACCCAGGGCACACCGCGCCTGGCACTGGGGGCACCCGTGCCCCCCGAAGGGCACACGTGTCGCCAGAGGCATTCAGCTTCCGTCACGAGACACAACGGCATTTGCCGTCCGGTTCAGCCACTGATCGGTCTACGGTCGCAGGGAGGATAAAAGTGGGCACGATTTTCTAAATTCCAGCCACGTGTTCTCATCTAATCTGACGTTAAATGTAAATATCTACCTGTAAAACTGAATTTCGTTTATTCTAATTAAAACACGTGCTCTAAGAAGTCTTTCCTATGCTTATGACTTCTTTACCGTATTCCTTAAGTTTTATTTATACGTCCAGGGTAAAGAAGAAACTAATAAAAATTTCACGTATACGTAAATGAAAGTTATTGACTCTCATCGTCTAAAATACAGGGTTTTAAGGCGTCTTTTCTTTTCAAGTCAATGACTGATGAAAAATATACCGATGGCTCCTCACATCAGATCATTTGGGGATCGGTGCGTGACTGTGACACTTTACTCTTCAACGCTAACTACTGGACAAACGATTACAAAACACTCCTTTTGTTTTATAATAAAGAAAGGGTGTGACGGGGCCTTTTCCGAGAGGCCCCGTCTCTACGCTGCAGGCCGAACGCTGGGGCAGCCTCGGCCCCTCGCCGGTCTCAGGGGCGAGGCTGCTGCCGCCGCTTATCCTGACCCTGGGACGAGCGACGAGGGGGAGGTGAGTCTCTCCCGTCAGACCAGCCTGCCGGACACAGGCGAGGGGCCGCCGCGTCTGCACCCACCGGGCGGGCGGGTGCTCCCCGACGCGCCTGAGCACGGAGGGCCGGCAGCTCTCGCCGTGCCAGCAAGACGGGCCCAGAGAACGGCACGGTGTCGACGGGACTGTCCTCCATCCCAGACGCTTCCCGGGCTGCACCAGACAACTCTCGACCGGCACCGATGCCTGAAAACGGAAACTAAATTGTTTCCTGGAATAATTTATCCTTACACCAAACTAAAGCAAAATCGATCACACCCCTTCTGGGGTTCCACGGAAGCAAGGAAGTCTTCCAAACTATCTTTAGTTACATTTCAGAGGATTTTTAAAATGGGCTTTCAGTGTTTTGTACGGAGGGGTATATTTCAAAGGCACTGTTTTATCTTTATATTTGAGTATAAACAAGCGAAAGACACATTTTCAGTTTTGACTTATAAACAAGCAACAGACGTATATGAGATTTTAACAGGAGATTAACTGGGAGATTCAGAGGCATTGAAATAAATGGAAAAGACTTTTACTCTCTACTGCAGAATAAAAATGTAATGCTATTATTTTAAATCATAGCCAATTTTTTCTTTTTTCGCAAATCTGAGGTTAAAGACTTCTGTATTATCAGGGAGGGAAATGAAAGCAAAACCTGACTGTGATTATTGTGACGCTGGGTGAAAACAGCCGGAATTTTCTTCCTTCCAGGGACTTTTATCTTACATGTCGCATAAATCACTATGGTTCAATTATGGACACAAAAGAAAATAATAGAATGAGAATCCTTAATCGAGTTTTAGTCTGATGACAGAAAAATGAGGATACACGCAAACACTCCGCTTTGCTGGCAGTTTTAAAAATGCAAAATAAAGCATTATTTACTCCCATTTTCAGCCACGACAGTTAATGAAATCACCTCGCCCTGTCGCCCTAACGACTAAACACCCGAGCGATGTACGTGAACCACGCAGGTTCAGACGCTGCCGAGCAGACAGCACAGGGCCGGGAAACGCAGGAGACCCCGTGACCCCACCCAGGGGGCGTGTCCAGGATCACCAGGCTGGGGACAGCTGAGCAGGGACGGCGGGCTTTCTGGGGCGGGAGGCACAGACGTGCTCGGGACGACAGAGGCAGCCCGGTGTCGAGGGAGAAGGACCAGAGGCCACGCAGCTCTGTGGACAGAGAGAGCCAGCAGTCTGCTTGGGGACGTCCCCGAGACCGCCGGGCCCCCGGGGAGGGGCGTGGCGGCTCCTCACTGCTGTTTGACTTCACGTTTCCCTGAGGACGTGTGAGGTGGAGCATCCTCTCATGTCCTTATCTGCCACCTCTGTATCTTCTTCGGTGCAGTATCTGTTACGGTCTTGGACCATCTTTTAAATCAGACTGTTTTCAGTGCAGACTTTTAGAGAGATGTTACAGGTAAAAGGAAACGAATATAACAGAGAGAAAATGAAAGGCATGTAAAAGAGCTAAACTGAATCCTACGGATTGAAAACGCGGTACCAGAAGCGAGGGACTCAACTGATGGAATTAATCGCTGATTTGACACTATCCCGAAAAGATCAGCGAAGACACAGAGATATCACATATCCAAACTGAATCACAAAGACAAATGGGAAAAAACAATGGCAGCTACTTCCAACACCAGCTAAACAATGTGAAAGTGTTGAACGTACACAGGTTGGAATTGAAGAAGGGGAAGCAGAAACGATGGAAACTTCCAAATTTAACGAACCCCTGACCTTACAGAGTAAGCAGCAAAATGCCATTGAAACACCTATGCAAACTGATTTGGAAAGGAGTTACTTCCTTTTTACACAAGAGGAAAAAAGTTTCCCAGTTCTCTCTTAAAGAGATTTTCTAGGTTATAATTTAATACGGTCTCATTCATTAGATATCAGAAGACAGGTGACTCAAGTCTGGCAGAGCTTTCCAGTATATTATAAAATAGATAAAAGTGTTAAAATAATTTTCTGAGGGAAAATCATAAAACAAAACTAGCCAAACAAACGCCAGCCTTGGCTTTACACGCAGATGAAGAAACCACGGGAAGGAGGCTCGCCTGAACGGTGTTTGGCACGAACCCGATTTTAATACGTTTTTGATGGAAACATCATTGCAATGTAGAGTAAAGGCATTGCTAAGTTAGGCGTTCGTTAAACCTGGGTCACATTAAGATGACCATGACAAAATGTAGCTCGAGAGAGTCAGGCCTCGGGAAGACCTTCCTTCCTGGGGTTCTGACCATGGCCCGATTAAAATCCCCACTGTTTACAAACGTCACCAACAATCTGGGGAGGATCCGGGCAAAGACAAACAGGAAAACAATAAAAGGTCCGAAACCGTTTGGAAGAATGCTACAGGGACTAGGGCTGTTTAGCAGAGAGAGGAAAATGAGACTTTCATAGGACAATGATGGCAGCCTTTAAATACCTTAATGGATGTTTGCTGGATAAACCGTTAGGTTTCTCTAAAGATGCAGATGGCCACCTTGGGACAATAGCAGACATTTCGAAAAACAGACTGAAGTTTAGTTCAGGGATATGTTTCACAATAATAGTCGTCATTCTAGAAAGTGCTCAGGAGAAGCAAAGTTACTCTTCACAACAGACGTCACGCGGGCTCGCTAAGGTGCCCTCGCTTCCTGCGATTTCTTCCTCCGCGTACATAACAGGTGATTTAGACTGAGAGATGACTGAGAAAGGCCGAGCTTTTCAACTTATATTTTTGGACCGCTTTTCTCATCAATAATATTGATTTTAAGGCTGGAATTGATGGGACGAACATGGTTGGAAAAATGAAATCTGAGAGAGGGAAGAACACAGCGGTCAGATGACACAATCACCTGGGAGCAGTACCTGTGAAGATATTTTTTCTTTCTGACTCGTACAGATCCTCAACCTTCCAGGGAAATTTTCAAAAACGTGTTCACATAAATGTAATAATTTAGGACCTTCTGAATTCGTTCTGGAGTCTTTTTATAGTGTTACAATTTTGACCCTTAAATTTATAAGAAAACACCCAACGTAACATTCGAAAAATCCATGATAAAGTGCATCTCCCAAACGCAGTGTACGGAATCACGTTATTAAAATAAGCAACAGAAACAAAACTAAATCGGCAATGGAGTCACGACATCACAAGCCTAAAAGGTGAAATAACAGAAAGGCATCCCTTTCAAACATTGTATCTGTGACCACAGTTTAGGAGAAAAAAGGGCTGATCTCTAGGAAAGCAATTTCCTACACATAAAAAACAACAAAGAAAAGGTCTAAACTCAGTGGCAACACACTGACGGCTGGGAACTAGAAGAAATGTAACAAGTTACCCAATTTAATCACTCAGCTTCTGCTTACACGAAAGGCTTTAAATCTGTCCCCAAATACTGGCGTTTCTAAGATAAAGCACAGCGTTTTCCTGTGGGTTCCCCTGGACCCTGTTCTTACCTCTTTGCACAAAATGGATGAAATACAGAGAGCATACCATCCTCACACTTCAAAGCTACTTAAAAGACACTGACTCAAAAAACAGATAATTATATTAATCAGACGTAATTATATTAATCAGACATGGGGGTCTCGTCTCTGCTTTTTGAGATGATCCTCAGATGTAGTTTGTGGTAGCACAAGAGGCTAAACAAAACTCCTGTTTGCTTCTCAGAAAATTCCTCTCTGACTTCCAATAGATGCGATTATTTCTATGTCTTCATACTGTTGATTTTTTTATGGTTTCAAAATAATTCCTATACTCGGTACTTATAAACTGGACATGAAAATACTTCAGCAATTAAACGACTAATATTAAAATAAAAAATACAATGTAACATTTCTTGAAATAAATCGAGAACATTGCTCATTAATTTCAACAAAAATCCTAGGTGAAGAAGCACACAAGGGAATAAAAACTGCTCTTCTGGGCCTCCGGCAATGAACATTCCATTATTTTTTGGAAAAAAAGCCTGCTGGTCACGACGTGAAAGTGTGTGAACGTCTCGTGTGATTTTACAGGATTGTTTCTGGCTGACGCTGTTGTTGACTGCTCCTCGCTCCTCCAGCTGCAGCACAATGCAGAGAGGACAGGCCAGTGACTTGTCCCCTCCTTCAGAGAAAGAGCGGGACGTGCTCCCAGTGCTGCCGTGCCCGCCGCGTGGTGACAAGGACAGAGCCAGAAAGCGCTAAAAGCAATGACAGGGGACAAGCCTCGCCGCAATTTACAACTCACGCTGAAAAACTACGTCTACGCCGCCTCATTATCTCGGCGAGAGAACTTCCTCTCCAGCAACCAGAAATTTTAAATTCAAATTTTAATATATATGGGTCAACATGAACCCAGGGGGGAAAAAAACTGGTAATTGCAAAACGGAGAAATGAATTAAACCCACAGAAGTGAATTCAGCTAACAGGAATAGCAACTCTCGTTCCAGAACAAATTTTTAAAAGCTATTCTTAAACATAACGCAAGAAATGCTCTCATCTTCTACAACTAACAGAAAGTCTAGAAGTGAAACAACCAGTTAGTCCACAGGCTGTGACTTCTCACCTTTGAAATGTCAGTTTTGCAAAACCCTATCTTTTCACAAGGAAATGACAGCGTCCAACGGATCATAAAGGGCATTCGAAAGAAGAGACAAAGAAGCGGATGCATCGTCTTTTTTCGGTGGAGAAAGGCTGGGATCACCTGGGATCACTGGCGATCGAGGGGAGTTTGGACGGGACGCAGGTGCACGGGCTGCATCCGTCTCGAGAAAGAAATGTCGGTGCACGAAATCGCTGCGACCAAGGTCACTTCGAAGAACAGTTTAAAGTGACCACGCCGAGCCGCCGTGTGAGTTCCGCTCACAAAGCACTCAGAGGTTCCGCTGAGCAGCCCACACTCCTCTGGGGAGAAGAAGGGACTGCAAGGGGCCCGGTCTGTGCGTCTGTGACCAACGCCTTTTAATGCCACGGCTGGGCCAGCAAAAATGATGACCTTCCAGGGGTCCTAAATTTTGCCAGCAGAGACTTCTGGATTTCAAACAAACAAACAAACAAGAACATTCTCTCATTTATCCCTAGGTTAGCTGCTATGAGATGTCATAGATCACACAAAATGAAAACAGGGCCGTGTTGGCAGCGGGCTGTCACGCCCACTCCCCAACCTCTGGGAAGTGGAGGGGATTGTGGCCTGGGGACTCCCAACCCGCTCTCTCCCAGCTCGGACCCTCCGCTCCACGGCCTGCTCCTCAGAGCGGGGAGCGATTACAAAGCAAATCACGTGAGGAGCTCAGTGGAGTTTCATAGTTTACTCTCTTTGTAGGCTTACGGATCTATGTGCTTTGAAAAGAATATTTCTTGTAATGAGAACTCTATAAAGCAAAAGAAAAATTCTTAAAAACCTCAGTGTTGAGTTAATTATCTTATACTATTTAAAACCAAATAAACATGAAACTAGGGATACGCTAGCTATACATGAAATTAGGTAGAGATGCTTTATGTTTATACATATAAAATATAGCTGACTTATACATTAAATAAAAAAGCATAATACTAAGAGAATCAAACTACCTATGTTAACTTAACGTGAAGGACAGTGTCGTATCCTGAAACTCAGTCACAGCTTACGGAATGGACGCGTCACTTAGCTGCGTGGCGCCTGTTCTTGGCAGTTCTGCATTACCTCGGACCCCAGAGCTGGGCTCCTGATGGTTATATGATTTTTCCCGTTTAACCGTCCCCAAATCTTGCTTTGGACAGTGTGACTTGAACGAAGCCTTAGAACTCTGAACTTCACTCAAACGTGTCAGTGGCCTGTTACCTCACCATTTGTCCTTTTCTCATTGGGCCAGGAAATTAGAGCCGTGATGCTCGGGGTCAACCTTACTGTAAATACGAACTGACGTTGTGTGACATGTGCCTTTAATAGGTGGTCGTTCACAGGATCTGGATTACGCATGTATCAGCCTTATTCACATATACTGATGGATATTCTGAAATGTTCACGGAGGGTGTCCACGCTCTAAGAATAGACTTGCCGATTCCAGATTGCAATCTGAAGTGATCACAGGACGCGAAGGAAGTCACAATAGCCTTTTACTTCTCCGCCCATGTCACTTCTCCGCCTGCTTTCCGACTCCTGTCCAGTGGCCACTGGCTGCTCGGGGTCCGCCCCGAGCCTGTGCAGTCTCGGAGGGAATGGGTCTGATGAACGCATGCGCGGTGAAGCGTTGCTTCTGTCACCAGGAGCCGCGCCCACAACTGTTTATAAAAGCTGTGCGCATAGAGCGCACGGCGCCAAGCGCAGCGGATCCCTTTCTGTCACCAGCATAGCGAGGGGATGCATTTTCCTGGAAGGCCTTTCCTGGCATCACGGCGGCCAAGCCGTGCTGGGGGAAAAAAAAAGATTCCATGTGTGTAGATGAGTGTGCTTTACTAGAACACTCTCTGCTTTCCACACACGTCGAAAGGGAACTGTGCAAGTTGGGGTTTCTATTTAATATGCCACCAATGATCAATTTAGATCTGAGACTCTTTGCTGGATACTTGGTAAATAAGTTGGAGTTCGCTCAGTGAATCAGATTTCTCCATGGAGCGAATCCTTCTCTGCTTCAGTTTCCTCATCAGGAAAAATAAACCGATAATACCCGTCTCACAGCTTTATCCTGATATTAAACGAGGTCCCTGGTGTGAAGCTCCCGACCTGCCTCGGTTTCACGCTGCCTTACGCGTTACCACGCTTCCCGTCGCTCCGTCCATCGTGTCTACCCATCCGGCCGCTTTGTTTTAATTCTGAAAAGTACAGGCCATGTGCAATTTAAGTGGTCATTTTTAATATGATTGTGCATAAATCATTCTTGTCCTTAATCAAATTAAATGACCTTTCTTTGTTTTTATCATTTGTCACATTGTTCCTACAAGTGTATATGATATGAAAGCAATTAATGTGGGAAAAGAAAGCGAAAATCGCACACAAAAAGCGCGCAGCGGAGGCCAGCCCGAGAGCGCGGGTCGGCGAAGCCGTGACTACTGTCCAGCGCGCACGGCCGTTTGCAAAAGCAGATCGTCCCAAACTGGGAAAATTACGCACGGGCGCCTGACCTGTTCTTTCCGGCGCAAGTCTCTCCTTGTCCCTTAGCTCCGAGCCGGGCCTGCAGCCTGGGGACACCTGGCTGGGCGCGCGCTGGGGAGGCCGCGGGGACCCCGCGAGCTCGGCGGAGGGTCCGCGCGCAGGCGGGCGGCGGCTCCCGCAGGATCGGGGGCCAGCGCTGGGAGCTACGCTCACGCCAGAGAAACTCAAAGGAGCCTTAGAAGATGCTACCGAATAAAACGGTCTCACCCAGACCTCAGCGCCGCTGCACCCACCCGCTCGTGCGCTGCTGTGGAGAACCGTTCCCAGCACTGAGTCGTGTCGGCGGAAGGGAAGGGGCGTGTCCCGGGGGAGTCCGCGGCGTGGGGCGCCCCAGGGGCCCCCGATGAGCCCGCGCGCGCCCGGCCGGGGCCAGCCGTCAGGGATGCGTGACTGCGCGCACGGCGACGTGGCCCGGCTGTCGTGGAGGCTGCTGCTCAGCCGAGGGGGGCGCGCCCGGCGCGTGAGCCCAGGGCCGGGGACGAGTCGGTCAGGGCCGGCGTCTAGAGGCAGCACGCAAAGGCGAAAAAATGACACGAATCCCTTAAACGGACCCAAAGCGTAGCACTCGCAGTGCGAAGGTGGACGCTTCGCCATCCTTCTAATCTTTTTTTGGAAGAGGTAACTTATCAAAGATTCGGTGTTAGGCGTGGAGAACGCTCCCCACACCTCGCTTGCATCTGCGCGGACCGGTGCTGGGTCCCCCCGGGTGCGGCTGCGCTGTGCGTGACAGCCTGCGGCAGGGGACTCGCGCCGCAGACGTGTAATGGGCGCGGTTCGGTTCACGGTCAGGAGATGGAACGCGCCGCGGGCAAGAGGGTTTTTCTGGGCGGGACCGTGAGACCCCAAGAACCTCTGTAGCCCAACGGGTTGCTGTCCCTGTCGCACTGTGAGTCTTGAATCTCTCAGGCACTCCGTCGACGCCAGCAGCGACTGCAGCATCATGCGGAATGTTCTGTACGCTCCCTCTTTGGACTACATTTACTGAAAACGGTCCTTGCATAGGCAAATACGCCGGGTAACTGGATCGGCATATTTATATTTGCGTAAAATAGAAACACTGGGCAGTAGCTAACACAATCATCTTCTCTTTAAAAGACACACAACTGGCATTTTAGCCGATGCATTCTGGCTGAAAAGCAAACCACAACCAGTCGCTAGAAGTCACACTAACTCGTTATATTTCCGGTGTCATAAATGTGTGAGGGTCTAATTAAGTCAAAATGAAAAATACTGAGATGATTTCAGCTAATGATAAAACATCGCTGCCTACAAACATGCATAGATGTCTTTCGGCCACGATTACTTAATTTCGCAAGGAATTTTGTTATTATAAAGCCACTATTGCATCATGATAATTAGGTTTCTAAAAGAAACCTATTAAGTTTCAATTCAGTAAGAAAATTAAAGAAATATGAGAAAATAAAACTCTATTAGGAATGTGATCATGTCACATTAATTGTTTTAAAGTTTTTTTTTTTTTTTTTAGAGTTCAATTCAGTATTCTAAAGTATTTTTAAAATAGTCACGTGTATGGAAACACGACACGTCTCATGGCAAATGTTTGTTGTTACTTTGTCTACCTCCACCGCTTTACGGGCTAGGCTAATAGCATGCAAGTGTCTCCTAGCCAGATACACATATGGAAAAAGAGAACAGGCAGCAAAGGCCAAGAGCATTCATTTTCTTAAAGGTCCACTGTCACCTACACCTTGATTTTACTTGGGTTTACGACCAATTTTCATTAAATTCTCATTCATTTTTTCCCCCCAAGCAGAGGCCAGGACACAACTAATTTTCATGGTGTTCTAAGTACCTCAGGAAAAGATGATGCTTAAAAATTCCTTCTAGAGATTGCAAAACAATTTATTCAGTGCTGTCTTCGGAACATTTCTAATGTTTAGTTTTGCTATTTTTGCTTTGAAACGACTTGGGGTACAGAGCTGGGCCCACCAACATGCTGCACGGGGTGGGGGGTTGGTGTGGGGCTCGTGGGGGGCCACCCCCTGCGCACCCACACACACGTGCCATCGGCCTTTCCTCTCCCCACCCCCTGCAGCAGGAGGCATCTCTTCCTCGGCAAATTTTAAAGATTTGGTTTATGCAAATTGGGACTAACTTAAAGTTTGTATATTTTAACAATTAATTTGTTTTTCACACAGTGGCATCAGATTTCTTTTTTCCCCCTCTGGTTCATTTATGTATGTACCTGTGTGCGTGTGTGTGGGGACTTCACCCCCGACCCCGGCCCCACCCAGCACCTGTGCGCATCTCATCCGCGAGCCACTTCTCCGTTCCCTCTTACATTGAGGACCCGTTAACTGCAATGACTTGCGCATTTTAAGCGCTGCTTCTTACATGTGAAGTTTGGATGGGAACAATGTACACGGGAGGCAGGTGCGAGCACCCCACCACGGGAGGCTGTGACCAGAGGTCAAGGGCCGGGAGCGGAGGGACCAGCGCGGAAACGCGGTCGCGGCGCCAGGCCAGAGCGAAGCCCGCGGCAAGGCCGGGCGGCGTGGGGGAAGGTCCGCCCGCGGGCGTGGGAACGGGGCGCGCGGGGCGCCCGGCTGGCGGACGGCGGCAGCTCGTTAACCCCCAGCGAGGACCTCGCAGGGGCCCGGCGACTGCTCCTGCGCCCCCACTTCCCAAACGGACAATGTCTCACTGTAGTGCGCATGACAGATCTTTTCTTTTCTTGTAAGTTCTCAATTTCAGCGGTGGTGGAACCGTCTTATTTCTGTTTTCCCAGAACTTTCTGAAACCACACTCTGTAAACCCCAGTTCTGCGCAGCAGGAGAGGGATTTTCAAACTTTTTTCTCTTGCTTTTTCCCTCTATTCTGTATCTCATCACCAAGTCATGAAACTCTAAGAGTTTCTGACAGTTACTCTGACTTTATTCATCACTCTACTTTGGAACTTATCAAAATGCACTGACTTTAAAACACCGTGATTGTTGTTACCTAGTAGAATGTTCTTATGACAAGGAAAAACCAAAGGGCACAGTAAGAGTGGAGAAGAGAGATTTCTGGCCGAGAGGAGGCGCAGGTATAAGAGCAACAGCATTAGCTACAGTTCCTGGAGCCAGGGCTGCTAGTAGGAAGTATCAGTACAAACCTGGAATAATTCTTTTTAATTCTTTTCTTGCGTGTGTGTGTGTGTGCGCGTGTGTGTGTGTCTCCTCATTCTGACTACTGAAGCAACTAGAAACAAAACCTTCAGTAGCAGTGAGCCTCCTGAGGGACCAGAATGCTAGACCCGAGTGACATTGGCCACGATGTGGTCCACAGCTCTTTGGAGAGCCGGCTGATTCCCAGTAGGGGACAAGAAATTATGATCCTGGAACATTCTGTCGTATCAGAAATAAAGGCAACTATCAGACGACTAGACTTATGTCAAAACGACCCAGGAAACAACGTGACCATGGTGCCACAAGGCAGAGTCAGGATGATTTGATCACTGAATTACGACTGCAAGGAATGTAAACATGTCAACTACATCTAATTCTCGAACTCAAAAAAGGATGAACGGTTTTTTAGATCCCATTTTTAAGCTTTCGTGAATGTTAGGGAAGTACTTATTTTTTGAATAGTATATAAAAGGAAAGAATCAATGTTATCCTCCCTTTTTTTCTACACAATAACTCAGGGAACATGATAGAAACAGAAAACCATGTTCAGTGGCTGTCAGCATCAGGAAAGGAGAGACAACCACACATGTACCAGCAAATGGAAGAGCATGCAGACACATGTAAAGAAGCATTTAAAAACTCCACCTGAATCGATCAAACCTCGGAATTGGAGGAAGCAGAAGAAACAGAGAAGCATGTGTAGTAATACCACAAACATGCCATCCATCACCTGTGAGACTTTATAGGATAAACAACCCAATTCTTTCAATAGATAAAATGCAGGGGAACACAGGAAGTAGCTGAGGGGAGCCTGTAAATGTAAAGACCTCCGGGACATAGCAGCGAAACTCAGCCTTTACATCTTATTTGAATGCCAATTCAAGGAAATTAATTTTGAATAAAAGTATAAGAGAGAGAGTTGTGAAAACTGAATTATTACTAGATTGGTATTAAAGAATTAAAGCAATTATATTTGGTGAGATCATGATATGATGACCATGTTTTCTTTAAACAGTCATATTTTATACACTCAGAATGAAATACTTTCAGATTAAATAATATTTCTTGGATTTACTTCAAAACAATACAGGGAGTGGAAAGGAATGATCAAAGATTAGGAAAAACAATAAGCTTGTGAATTGCCCTTACTAAGATGGGGTCAAATGTACATCTGTTCATAATACTGTTCTTTTTACTTTCATATATGCTTGACAATCTCTAAAATAAAAGGAAATGAAGCAAAATATATGCAAAATTAAAATTGATGAAAATCATTGCACAAAAGGTGGGGGGAGGGGTGAGTGACTGTGAAGTATGCCAGGCACCTGGGATTATCAAGGAAGCAGTTTAAAAGACAATATATGTCAAACTGATAAATCACAGACACCTGTTGCAATCTCTACGGCAATACTGCAAGAACAGTAAATGTTTACATAACTTACAAGCTAACAGAGTGGAAAACACGAAACAAGAAAAGAGAGATTAATCTCAAAAAGGCAAGAAAGAAAAATTAACATGCAACCCATAGAACAAATAAAAAAATATAGTAAGCTTGTAGATATAAATTCACATATATCATAATTAAATGAACAATTTATTACAAGTAAAAGACAAAGACTATCAGGCTGTATTTTTAAAAGATTATATTTTGCTTTACAAGCTAGCTTTAAATATTGAGACACAGAATCACTGAAATTAAAATGGATGAAAAATGACATACCATAAAAACATTGGTCAAAAGGAGGTGAGTTCAGCTATATTGAGATTGGATACTGTTTTTCCTTAAGAGAAAAATTATTACTAGAGACAGAGATATATCATATTAATAAAAGGATGAATCCATTAGAAAGATACAATAATTTCAAGTGTGTTTTTAAAAGAACTAAAAAGACAGATGGATTCATAATCATAATTCACCTCTCTTAATAACTGATGGAAAATAGGCAAAAATCAATAATGATACAGCAGATAGAAAAATTCAATTAGTGATTTTTGCCTGTTCAACATGTTAAAAAGGCTGCACAAAATAACAGAATACACATGCTGTTTGTCAACTGCAAATGGAACAGATAAAAACTGACCATATACAGAGCTATAAAAAATTTTTCAGTGCATTTCAATTAATTTACTCTCTGGTTACAGTAAAATTAAGCTAAAATCAATTTTAAACAATTATAAATGCAGTGATGACCTTTGAAATAAGCAATAAATCAAAGGAGAAATACTAATGTGAATTAGAAAATACTTGTCAGCTAATTGATTTTGGACATCTGCTGTGTTAGAACTTGCGGGATGAAGCAAAAGTGTGCTCAGAATTATAGAATTAATTGCATTTTTAGAAAACACGAAAATCTGAAAATTAATTATCTAAGTCTTCCCATGAAGCTATAGAAAGAGAGGCGAACTAAACCAAACAGAATAGGATGAAAGAAACAACAAAGATTACAAAAACAAATGTGTAATGGAGAAAATACACCGAGCCGTAATCTGGTTATTTGAATAGATGAATAAACTGACTAAAGGAGAAAGACAGAAGCCTGATGCCATCGACGGTAGCATTAGAAAACAGACATCTCCTGGAGACTTAATGATGATACGATAATAAAACACCAAGATACTACGGACACCTTATTTCAATACATCTGAAAGTGTATATCAAATTAGCACCCTCCCTGTAAAACTTCCCTCTCCAAAGCTGGCATGAGATTAATTTAAAAATCTAAATAGTTGTAAGTCCCTTAAAACAACCGAATCTGTGTTGAAGATCGTTTCACAAAATACTTCTGGCTCAGATGGCATCGTTGGCGAACCTCCAAATATCTATGAGAGAAGCAAAACCAATGCCACACGAACTCCCAGCGGGAAAAGGAAGAACACTCCCCAGTTCCTTTTATGAGGCCAGTATCCCCTCAACAGAAAAACCAGTAAGGACACAATGAGAAAACAAATTTGCAGGCTCATCTCTAAATCTCCACTGTGAACATAGAAGTTAAAATGAAAACCAAACCGAACAAAATGATAATACCTTATTACCATGTCGTATTGATTCCAGACACGTGAAATTAACATAACAGAAAAAATGAAAAAAAATCAAATATTCATTTCCATACATATAAGAAAAGTACTGGATAATATTCAATGAAAATTAATAGCTAACTAAAATACAAGGAGAATTTCCTTAATATGATAGGGACTTTCGACAAAAACAAAATCTTGTGGCAAATGACAAGAGCAAATATTGACAGCTTTCTCATTAACAAAAAAACACATCTAGTCCTCTTTAGTATTATTGTAGGGGTACTAGCCAACGTACAAATACTTGAAGACGAGAAGAAAACTGTCACTTTTTGCAAGAGACATGGTTGTACCCCCCCCGAATAACCAAAAAATAGAGTAAACTGTTAGAATTAGTAAGTTTAGAAAATCTGTGACTATAATAATAAATATACCAATAATGAACAATTAGAAAATGAAGTGTCCGAAATGGGGCCGCTTACAGCGGTACTGGTACTAGTTATGGTTTAATATCGATAGCATATATGTAATTATACACAAATTAATATTAATTAACATTACATTATGTATAATTACATATAAAATGCTCTATATTATATATAAATATTTATGTATACAGTAGAAGTTCAAAACGAGTCTGTCCAGACAGTGCCTCTCTGGCACGTAGATTATTTTGAACTGAAGACGACTGAGGCCCAAAAGGTACGCGAAAAGCTGTCCTCTCCCCCTTAACCGCCTGAGAAGATTTGGCGGAAGGGCGGGGTCTGCGCCGGCACGGCCGCCGCGGCAGGTGACTCCTGGGAGCAGGCGGCGGGCGTGGTGAGGGCCCGGCAGGGCTTGGGGCGAGGCCCTCCATGTGTCGCGTCGCCTTCACCCCTCGCCCCCGTCTCCTTGGTTCGGATGGCGTATGAGCTCCAACTGCCCACCCGCGGGCCCCCTCATCCTTAGGGAACCCCAGATGTACGAAATTAAATTCGTTTTTTCCCTCCTGCTTATGTATCTTATGTTAATCTGATTATTAGACGAATGACCCACGAAGGGTGGAAGGAGGGTGTTCCCTCCCCAGCGGTGTAAGCGACTGCGACGCGCCACCTGTCCCGTGTCCAGCCGGACGTCACAGGGCGGTGAGCACGAACGGCCGCCTCTGGAAACAGTTCGCTGGGGATTCACGCAGAAATAAGCGAATACGTTCACGAACACACACGCATGAAAGCAGCAGTTCCACGTGCACCAAGCCTACGGGTCCGCGGTGGAACGAGAAGAGCGCCCGAGGCAGACGCAGAGAACAGCCTCCGGGCACCGCTTTCTTGGCCAGGACAGAGAGGCCGGGCCTACGGGTGCCGGGCTCCTGGGGCCGACGGCCCACGCGCTCCTGTCCTCCTGTCCTCCTGTCCTCCTGTCCTCCCTACCCCCCGGCCGCCCCGCGGGAGCGGGCCGGGCGCAGCGGTGCCTCATCTCCCAAGCTGGGGATGCTCGCATGGGCAGGGCGCAGGTCGGGGGATGCTCACATGGGCCGGGCGCAGGTCGAGGATGCTCACATGGGCGGGGCGCAGGTCGGCTCAGCTCGTCTGCAGTGACAACCGCAGAGCAATGGGACTTTGCAGGACGCCTGGGCCTTCCACTCCCCGCGGTGGTCACTGCACTTTACGCGCCGCGGGCCACATTTTGCGCGTTTCATGTACTCAGATGCATTTGATCTTCACAACAGCGCTCACGGGGGGGTCCTTTTATGATTATTTATCTGTATTTTGCAGACAAGGGAACAGCACCCGAATTCACGCAGCTCGTATGTGGCGACTAGGGTTCTGATGTGGAAGCCTGAGTCCCGAGCCTGCGCGCTCACCCCGCATCTTGCACAGATGTCTGACAAAAACATCAATTTCTGTTAGTTTCAATTCAAATAAATTAGGAATTGTGGCATCTAAGGATTTTTTCGAGGATTAAGATTCTAATGTTTTGCCACCTATTTTAGACTGTTTCCAACCTCTTAAAATTGAGATCTAGATTTCCTGAAAGAATTTCTACAAACCACCTTACAATAACACTATATCTCTTTTTAAAATTCCTGTAGCACTTGAGATCATCCATTACAATGTGCTTTACCTTGTATCTGCCACCCCCATTTGCATGTTATTTTGTGTATACATATTTTACTCCATGATTAGAATATTTTCCAAGGGCGGTCCCCTATTTTATCATATTGCATCATTTTACTTTCTATTTTATTTTGCTTTAATTTAGATAGGGCTTTGTGTTTCTATGCCCCTTTAGAGCTTAACATGTCTTGGCAAGCATCTGACACAATCCCACACAAACTGTTAAAAGAATAAATGTTCCTATTAGTACAGTATTCTAAAGTCAGTTCACAAGTGACTTTTGGACATTTTATTAGCAGGATTAAAGGATAACCTGAGGTCTGGTATTACGTCCAGCTTTGTTCCAAGGGGCTAAGTAAGCACATTAGAACTGATAAGAGCCTTCCGCGGGATGCCCGGGCACTCCCAGGGATGGTCTCAGTGAAGAAATGGCTCACGGATGTATCTGCCACCGCTGCTGTCACTAATTTAGGTTCAGCCATTGAGTCAAGTAACCAATTTGAGAGGCATAAGGAAACCCCCAGGCTTTCTCTCCTATGCAAGGCCGTGTCTCCACCCTTAGCCCTGTAACTCACTCTATCATGGAAGTTTGCCAGTTAGCATCTGTTTGCAGCACATGAAGTAGCTCTTTTCAATGACTGAAAACCTGACCTGTGTGTTGCGCTTTGCAGCCCACGGCGTGTGGTTTTTAAAGGTTACTTTCTGGGAACAGTGGAGGATGAGGATGGAGACTCACCCCTCCAACAACACCCAGACGGTGCACGCAAGTGAGGAATGGTAGAATTAAGAGTCCTGTACAGGGACTTCAAAAAATGTCAGAAGGAAGTTCCAAACCTTTTGTCCCCGTGAAAACATGCTCTCTTTAACATTTAGGATATCTTAGGATCTCTTTACCTGTAGAATGAGATTAACAAAATCCATTACCTAGCTTTCACAAAGGACACTGGAAAGGTAACTTTAAAAATGTTCTGGAGTGTATATTGAATGTCTTTGAGAAGTCTGATAGTGGAAAATAATGTACAAATAAAAGCGTTATTACTAAAATCTACTGTTTGAGGGTGGCGACACATTTCTGCCAACCATAGAAAAGAGGAAATAAAAGTGGCTCATGCTGGAACCACACCATCAGCCATTCTTTACACCCCCACACGTATACCACTTAAGACTCTTTGCGGCCTTGAGAATAGATTTTGAAAACAAACATAATGGTCATCTACATATAACATGTTGCAACTGAAAACCACGTGGAATGTCTGTATCATATAAAACCTGTTGAAAATTGGTTGTTTAAAACGTAAGGATGTGCTGGACATCTCCTTAGTGGAAAAAGAAAGCTGAAATGGTGAATAGTTTCGAAGGAAGAAAAATTCAAATATTTACTAATTCGGAATTCACATCCTCGTTACAGCTAATGTTGAAAACAGCTAAGGATGAATTTATGATTTATAGCTTGGGAACTGACGGTTTTCTCAAACTACTGTCTTTCCCCCCTGCAGCATTCTCTGGATGCTTTCTACGAGATTTTCTGACTTAGAAGCCGTGAAAGCGTTGTGCCCTTCCCAAGGCTTTTCTGAGACGGACGACGCTGTCCGCAGTCACCGGTGCTGATCACCGCGGCCAGGCTCTGCGTCAGCATGTCCTGACCGGACGTGCAGACACAGCACCTCGCCCCCGAAGGCATGTGCAGGAGGAGAACACGAACCGAAACGGCTCGGAGAGGGACGGATGGGATGGGAGAACTACTGCGTTTGTGAGAGAAACTCCAGCGAGGGACGCTGCGATTCTTCTTTTGCTTTAACAAGCGTTGAGTGGCGTTCTAAAGTAGCAGTCCTTACCCAGGGGTGACTCTGTCCCTCAGAGGACACAGTTTGGCTGTCACTAGTGGGAGGCGGAGCTATTGCCATCCAGTAAGAAGAGGTCAGGGGTGCTGCTCAACACCCTACGATGCACGGGACTGGCCCCCAAACCCAAGGCCCACGATTTCGACACTGCCGCGGTCAGGAAACCGCTCTAAGGACATTTTACTTAGCGACGGATGGTCATACAACAACCACAAGATAAACACAAAACAGTCGGCAGAGGGCTTGTGACAGGCTCGCTCCAGGCTGGTACTCCTGCTCACAGGGCTGCCGGCGGGGAGGGCGCCAGCCGCACCTGCACCCAGGTGAGGTCAGGCCGGCAGCGTGGCCCCGCCTCCAGGCGTGACGCCCACCGGAGCTTCACCCGCCCTCTGCTCCCGACCGGCTGACCCCTTTCCAGGTCCCTGGCGGCCGACCGCTGAGAGATGTCAGAACTTACACAGCTTGGTCCCTGGACGCAAGAGGAGAATGGAACGTCTAATCCTCGGGCACAGATAATTTTTTATCCGAGGGAGAAATACATTTATATCGTATGAACTATTGAAACATCAGGGTTTATCGGAGACTGAGGACAGCCTGCTTTAAGTGCCACAGTATCAGAAGGACCGCGTAAGTTGACACGTCTGCTCTACGTACAAATGCGATAGATAATGAAAGCCCTGCCTTCGAGTTTGCCCACGGCCGTTCCGGTTTAGCCTGATGTCAGGGCGTAATTACCGTCAGCTTCCCTTATATCACACTTGTGTGGCAGAAGGCAAGTGGACCTCTGAGCTTCAGCTCCTAGCCAGCAGAGCAGGCAAAATACTCACATTACCTGCCCCTCGGCACTGTGAAAATCAAAGAGGACAGTCTGTGCTCGAAAGGGCTGTGACAATGATGAAGTACTATGCAAATATTTTACCGTTAATAACAAAACCGTGAAAGGATGCCATTTTAGGGAATGTAGAAGAAGTTTTCCATGACAAACTCTTTCTTTAAGCCAATATATCACTTACTATAACCTTTGAATAATATACATGTGGATAAAATATATTGATGCACATTCAAGACAAGGTTTAGAAAAAGCATCATTTATGATCTTCCGTGTGCACATATCAGATTGGTTTTTCTCCTGCTAATCTGCTCTTATGTCAATCTTATCATTCAGTCCAGCTATGAGGGCTGAAGAGAGGTGGGGGGGGGGGAAGAGCTCCCTGATTGACAAGAGCAAGAGTGGTTTTTATCGATAACTTGTTTGTTAGTGTTGGGTTCCTCCTACTATATTGATAACTGATTTCTTAACTTCACACATTGTGCTTTTTTGCAAGCAGCATAGGAGTGAAATAATCTAGAAATAAAGATATTTCAAATGATTACTTATAGCACGTGTATAATCAAGCCAGCAGAATCTACACTTAGTCTCCAACTTCTGCTTGAGATTTTGGTACAAAAGGATAGTTAATGTGTGTACTCTCATGTAAAAATTGTCATGTAAAAATGTTTGACCTTTCATATAATGTGTTTGAGAAAAGTTCTGATGACTAAATTTAGATTAAGAAATACAGTAAATCTTTGTAATATTGACCAAATTTCAATTCCAAATTCAATGAACTATTAAGAAGAGGATATATTAATATTTCACCTTTTTAAATTTAAATTTTCTTAAGTAATCAAATTGAGGCAAAGTTTTTTCAGGGAGCTTCGCATGGTAGAGATTTGAGTGCAGCCCACAAGGAGCTGGAAACCAGTGATTAGCGAAGACGCGTCCTGTGCGCAGAGGGAGCAGCAGGCCCCGGGCCTCTGGGGCAGGGACCAGCTTGGCAGGTCTGAGCGGTAGGGAGGTCCCCAGCGTGTCGGGCACTGTCCGGGGGGGGGGG
>CM053511.1:54418066-54448078 GCA_028627145.1 Eidolon dupreanum | reverse complement strand
GGGGTGGCCGTCCGGACGTGTCTAACAGAGCTGTTGCGAGGGCCAGCGACCCTAACGCCTGCAGACGGGGGCCGCCGCGGGCATGTCACTAAGCGCGGCGCGAGCCGGCGACCGTCCCCGCGTCCCCACGCTGGCCGCCAATCGGCCCTCGCGTTCGCGCGGGGTCATCGATGCCCCACCTGGCAGCAGAGAAAACGCGTCGTCAGGGAGGTGACCCTGCGCCACACGGGAAGCAAGCGGGCCGCGCGAAACCCGCCGCGTGACGCTGAGCTCAGTGCCCACCATCGCTCGCCACCTCGACGGTGTGGCGGGCACTGTCCCGCCCCAGGGGACAATGACAACGAAACTAACCCAGTTACAAAAGGGTACATGAGAGGCGCATCCTCCTCGTCACCATGACCCGCTTTGAAGGTTGGTAATTACGTATATTTTTACTTGCATATATTCCGAATCCACCTAGTGAGGCGAATTAAAAATAAATATTGCTCACAATGTGAAAACTTCAAAACTATTATTCATAATTGCACTGTGAAAAGCACATTTGTGTCTTGGGCTGTATCATTTGATAAGTGACATGGCTTTTTTTTTTTCTTCGTTGCCAAACGATTTTGACGTTATACCTCAGAATATTTTTTGATAAATAAGGAAGCACAAACAGATATTCCTTGGGATAAAGAGAAAATTGTCCTTGAATGTTTTGCTTCAACGGGACGCTGATGCCGGTCATTTGTGCACGAGACAGAGGCGCACAGAGAGTCGCGAAGCTCCTAACTCCTGAGACGCCCTTCGGAAACCCTTTCCTTCCCCGGAACGAAGGAAGAGCGCATTTGCATTTTAACTTAACGACAGAGTATAGAAATAAAAAGAATCTCGGGAAAGCAAAGACAAAACTGTCTCCTAATATAACTAATGCGTAAAATACGTGACCGCACGACGGAGGGGAGAGATGCTTCTGAGTCTGACAGGACTGGACCGACATCCTCACGTCCCTGGGAAATCTGTGTCCCTCGCTATGAAGTAAAGAAAAGGTGGTCGTGAAGAACGCATTCAACATACGATTAAGGCGACGAGCAAACTGGCTGGCGTAGGGTACACGCTCGATAAACGTTGCTTCTGTGGCAAATTAAACAGGGATAAGTAAAATCTATATTGTGTGTCTCCAGGAAAAATGGAAGCATTGGTTTAGCTAGCTCTCCTAGAAATCTCTGTTGTTGTTTTGTTGCTTCCTCCTGCTTCTTTCTGAGCGGAATACTAAAATCTGGGGTGGGAGCGACATCATTTAGTAGCTTAAAGAAGGGTCTTGCCATGCTGATGCCATTTGAGGATGGTGGGCTTGGCGCGGTTGAACAGGGCCGGCCGGGGGCATGAATTAAATGCCATTTGCCTAGTCAGTGCGATGTTTTCATTAAAACTGCTGATGGGGAATTTAATTGGAGATTTTAAGAGGCCAATCTTGAGTCTTTCCCCGCAAACCTCTGATGCCCGAGCCTCTTCTAGCATATCAAAACAATTTTTAAACGCTTACTGTCCAGCCCCTCTATTCACATGAGAACCTGGGGGCACGGGGCCCTCCTAACATCTTAATGGTGATTCAACCACCTCAGCAGTAAACACGTGGAACGAACCAAAAATAGAGATGCACACCTGTCCACGCCCATTCCTCACGTGCAAGTACAATGTCGTCTCGGGGGGAGGAGACGTGGTTTTGCTCTACAAGCATTTCAAAGGTCTCATTTATTTCAGCCCTCCTTTAAGGTATTGGCCCCAAATGCGTTGGGACTTTATTCAACAAAGGAATAAAAAGATCAGAACGACAGCTTCGGTATCAAGTGCGTAAAGACGTCAAATCTCAAAGCCCTAAACCAGGTCTCCACGGTGCCTCGCGCTGCGCTTATTTTGCAGGCCCTCGAAAGGCCTGTGTCATCCTTCGCCGCTTCTTTTCTGCAATGATTTTCCTTTCAATGATTTGAGCAGTCTATTCTCAAAAGCAACACTCGGAAACCCAGTTACCGTTCCAACGCCACGCTTTTGTAAGCCCGGAGCGTGACCCACAGAATGTGTGCCTTCTGGCCCTCCTCCCTCCTCCCTCCTCCCTCCTCCCTCCTCCCTCCTCCCTCCGCCCTCCGGGGCCCTCGGCGTCTCCCTGTCAAAAGGCGTTTTGGTTTTGCGATGCTTTGCTTGGCTCTCCTTGGATGGGGGAAAGTGGCCATAAATTACCTTAAAACTAACAGAGAAAAAAAACAGCTATAAATCTTTCACGTGAAAACAAGTCCAAGAGAATGTATAAAAGAAGACAAATTGAATAATAGGCAACTTTTCCCTTAAAATAGAGTTTGTCTGGCGTACTTGAAGGTGGTTTATGAATTATAAATCCTAATGTTTTAGGAGGAAGAACCAACTCTTAATTTCTTTCACCTTCATCTTTTGTTTGTCAGATAAATTAGGAGCTTTAAAGCCGAGGGCCCCATGGTAAATATGTCGTAAAAGATAACTTCTCGCTTGTGTATGCTTTTTATTGATCTCTTTCATCTCGCAAATACACTGCACGTGTGGGTCTTTATGTACACCTGCGTGCACGTGAGCATGTATGTGTGAGCCAATAGAAATAAAGGATGGAACACGATTTAGATATTATAGCACAATTCCTAATTTCTGGAGACAATAGGCAAAGACACAAAGGGTCGAGGAAAGAGAGACGTGTTAATCACACTAAGGCTGACAGAATCCATTCAGGCAAGAGCTCTGTGCGAAAGGTTTTGTTTAACCATGAGGCACTTTGGACCAGCTGCACTCCAAAGAATGACAGAAGAATTTAAATCATCTAAACCCTAAATCTGAATCGGAAACAAAGTTTTCATCGCACACGTGAGAATGAAGCCAAGAAAATGGATACGACGCCTTAGAAATGACAGAAATGTCATGAACATAGAAAGAAAGGCCACTATGGCCAATGGCCACCTGGCCACCTGAAGATCTTTTTAGTCTACGTTAGCTTTGGGGGTAAAAAAGATGTTAAAAAACAAAAGGAAATTCTCATTGATAAATTAAAAGTTTACCTATTCCACAGAACTCTTCGTTTGCAAACTAATTTCAGCATAAACAAAATGTATTAAACCGCATGCGTGTGCGCATGTGTATCTGTAAACAGAGTCACGCACAGTGGAGGGAGGGCACGGGAGACGTGACACATAAGCAGGGGACATGGGAGGGCGGAGAGCAGAAAGTGACACTCAAGGATCCACGTCGAAGGCCTCGTTTCGTGCCACGGAGTGTGGCCAGCGTGCCGTGGGGTCGACGTCTCTGTGTGCTGTGACGTCTGCAGCATCCGCGACGGAGGAACAAAGGACGCTCAGTTAAAACGCGGCCACCAGGGCGGCCCAGAAGTCGTCGCTCTACCAAGTTCCTCCGGTGCCTCTGTGGACGTTGAACTCTGAGAGCCGCTCCCAGGCGATGTGACATCACCAGTTTTCTTTATTCGACGAAGACCCCGGAGTCGGCAAGGAGAATGGCCCGGAGGGGCCGAGGGACCGCCCCGTGACACCCCGTCCCCACCCAGGCACGCACCTGCTGCTTTCCATTTTGAATACGAGGTAAAAATCCCTCTTCGGTTTTTACTTAGTAAACAGGCCTTTAAAAATGAGCAAAATGCCCTTGGATCTCGGTTCTGGAAGGTATCTGGAGAGATTTTCAGCCAAAGATGAAGTGAAAGGCTGTGCCCGGCTCTCCTTGTGCTCGGCGAACGCACGTGCCCCGAATCCCCTCGTTTCAGGGCCTCAGGCTGCTGCACAGGCGTTGCCATGGCAGCAAGCAAGCCCAGATTCCCTTGTCACCTCGAGTTCCGTTCCCGGCTGACGTTACTCTCCAGGCGACGCACACACACACGCGTGCACACGCACACACACATACACATGCTCACACACACACACACGCGCACACACGCGCGCACACACACGCACGCACGCACGCTGCTTCCCGACAGCTGCTGCCGGACCTGGATCCCGTGGCTGGGCCGGACCGCCTTCCCGCGGAGCCGGGAGTGGGGACCGGGTTCGACGTGAGCTGCAAAGCAAAGTCTGGAACCGCTGCTTCGCACGACCAGAAAAGAAGGCGCCGAAGAACTCAGACGAGCGAAGAGCGTCGCTTGCATAAGCAGTTCGAACGGGTCCCCTCAACGGAGGGCCGGAAAAGCAAGGTCTGGGGCGAGGCGGGTCCGGAGGACGAGGGGCGGGAGCGGGAGCGGAAGGGACGAAGGAGTCGAGACCGTGGGACGGATGGTGAATCCCAGGCCGAGCGCGGACAGCCAGGCCGAGCGATGACACGGAGCGAGCAAATGCAGTGGATGGATGGATGTGGGTGCCCAAGGGGTCCGGGAAGTTCCCGGTGGCCTGGAGGTGGTGTGATCTATGGTGACATCCGCTGGCACAGAACACACACACACAGCATGGCTGGCGAGCCTGGCCATGGGGGAGGCGGGCTGGACAAAAAGGCTGGACCGCGGCAGGGGCGTGGGGGAACCGGGGTGTCTCCTGTGCACCTCGACACGTCCTTCTGTGGAACTGGAGAGAAAGTACGGCGGCCACAGGGTGGGCCGCAAAGGACGCGGCCCGCCAGGGAGAGAAGCAGGTTGTGCCTGGCCAGGAGGTGACGGGAACGGCTAAGCCGCCATCCAGAAATGACGCGAATCCTGTCTTCTTTCTGGAAGACGAGACTTGATATTGGCACCAGCAATTTTTTAAACTACTAGATTTTTAATGAATGCATAGGTTGACAGTTGAGTCTTCGATATGTCTGCACATCAACTACATGCAAAATCGCTCCTTTTCGATGCAACAAAATCATGATGAACAGGATGAAGACGAGGGAATAATAATGGGTGATGCAAAGCTGTTGAGTGACATGGATGAGCGTGGCCAGGGGCACTTGGTCGTCGGGAACACAGACGTGGGTGAACGCTCCGAGCCACGGCCACAGGCAGTAATCGAGGCTGGTTTCAGCGGACTTCCTCCTGGGGCACTCACACCGGTGAGTCGTGAGTAAAAGAAGAGTATGGCCATCAGAAAGAGATCGGAAGTGAACAAAAGTAGAACGACGTTAACTTTTCTTTCTGAACTTTTCTTTGCTACAAAAGTAGCCATTCATGTAGAATTTATAAGTAAGTGAGACTAAGAAGATTTTTAAGGAAAAAATCGCAAATTAGTGAAACGTTACTATGAGATTATGAGGAAATGGAAGCCCCGTGGGGAGGCATAGGGGAGAAAGAAGGGGGGACCGAGTATGAATGTTTATTAGTCTGTGCTTAGATTCCTCTATGTCAACAAAAAGGGTCTGAGGTGACTAAAAAATAAAAGATAGCCTACTGTAATGAGATTCTCAACAAATACAAAACCCTTCTGACATACACACCATACAAGGAAAACTTGAAAACATTAGAAATGATATATATGTCTGCTCGCCAAATATACACTACAAACTTAGTGATGAAGGATTTGGTTTGTGACAAAACAGAAAACAAGAGACTGACCTTGGTTACACCAGCAGCTCCCATGACAACACTCTGCACGCAAACCATTTGCAAAATGAAGATTATCTATTCAGTTCATATAAAACTATGTGCACTTCTCCTTCACTCCGAAGGATGCATAAGGTGGAGCTTATAACAACTTGGACCTTGATGCATGTTTTAACTGAGATCAGCTGTGCCTGACAACTCTAGAAGGCTTTCTACAAGAAATATGGTCCAGAAAACCATTAAAAATAAAGCAAAGTGAAATAAATGCTCTCTTCACAGGAAAAATATGTAGTGAAAGATGTTGGACTATCCAAGTAAATTAAGTAGCTGATCCAAAAAGATATCTATGTATGTAGATTTTGGGTATCAATGTAGCTGATAAGAGGAAGAAAAAATTTTCCCTCCATCTGTAAGCATTAAGTGTCAGAATAACCACTACTTTTTCCTAAAAAAAAAAGTCCTAGATATTTCTAAATAAATATTCATAATATTTAGTTCTAATTCTTTAAATTGATGAAAATGTTGCACAAGACATAAAGATGATTGAAAATAGCTGAAAAAAATGTTAAAACTTTAAAATTATCAACATTTTTAATAACTCCCATAACCTGCTCTTAGTGGTCTTGCAAGCACCGTCCAGTTTGGTTGGAGACTTCTAATTTTGACAATGTATTTTGAAGGGCTAGGCAAGTTTCATTTCAAATATGTATACAAATACATATCTGTAGTATTCATTGGTTATATATTTATATGATCAGTATTGTAAAATAGCAGAGAGAAAGACATTAAATATTCCTTTAGCAAAACCTTTATCACTCCTTTTTGCTTTTCCTCTGTTGTGTCCTTCTCTCTTTCTGTTTCTTCTTCTCTCTTTTCAGTGAATTGACTACGATTCTCCAAAGTCTGTAGGGCTTTGCTTCCTCAGGCTCCTGGTAAGGTCACCAGGAATTTTGGGTCGAAACGTTTTTACTCGGTACTCTGAGCCTCTCCTTGAGCCTGGGCCCCGCGCCATCAGCCATTAGAGGCTGATGATTGCAGATTACTTTTATCATTAGTATAGAAGCTGAAATTAAAGGGGACAGAATCTATAATGAAGAGGTTAGTAAAGGAATAAAAATGGGACTTCAGGGTCCCCACTACGAAGGCCATCTGAAAGAGACAGCGGCTTCTGGGACGGGCAGCGCTCAGTGGAACGTCCCACACCAGGAATGTCCCGCTTTCCTCAGTAAGGGACAATCTCGATTCCTATGAGAAGGACCGTGAACCGTCTAGTAAAGAACATAGACAATGCTTTGGCTTTTATTGTATCCAGAAAACAAAACACCACCAGTGCCGGAGAAAATAAAATAAAATTCCAGCGAGCACCTGCTCACCGGCAGGGTCTCCGACTGGCTTCATTTTACATTGTCAGACCCTCTCTGTCTGCTCGACGCTTTCCTGAACTCGTCTTAATACAGTTTGGAGTTTTGCATTTATCTGATTAATATTTGTTCTTCTCTAGACAACTGGGGATATATGTTCAAATGCTTTTGTATCCTAAAACCAGTCATCAGTTAGCCAACAAACCGATCGAGAATCAATAGGGCTTCGATAAACATTTGCTGAGATGAGTGTCGATGACCGTGAAGCTGGTAACAACCGATATTTTTTGAGTGAAAAACAGGACAAAGGTTAAGGCCACCTTAGGACTCGCCCTTGCTCAGACGTAACCTGAGTTTTTAAGAGACAGATATAGTCACTGCTTATACAAAAGAGAGCTTTTGTCCACTTTATACTTCAATTTTCGTGTAGTCTATGTGGCATTCTCCAGAGAGAGAGATGCTTCTTAAACTAACAGATCTGCATGCAATCCTAGTCAGACCGGGAATATTCCATAATCCAAATGAACAAGCGAAACCACTCCCGATGGTTCCTGTCACCGGTCTGGTGCTTCCCAGGAGGTCTGCCGCTCATCAACCTGCTTATGAATCGATGCTACTTGTTTGCCTTTCTTGTTTTGGGGGTCCCCAGTGAGGGAGAACATTGCAGACCCATTGAAAACTGCCTCCTTTCAAAGCCAGGTGCTGGAGATGGAAGCCTCCCTCGGTCCCCGAGTGGCTGAATGGAGGAGAGGTGCCCGGACGGCTGTCCGCCCAGCACGCCGGCAGAACGGACGAGAAAGGTCTTTCTCTGGTTTCATGCCGTCACACGCATTCGGGTCTCAGTGCCCAAATAATACAGTTTTTAAAGTGATAACCATTGCGAGCATAAGTAAAATGATAAATACATCAGAACTTTCTTTTTAAATAAGGTAACATGTCATAGTTTTCTTATTTGTGGATTATTAGACTCACGGCTGGAAAACGCTTTGAGACACATCACAGTGGTCAGAGGTGGCTTCTGGAGACGGCCCTAGACTTAGTGTCATCCTGCCACTTGTCTGGACAATTCACCAACCAGGAATGTGTCTCGATTTCTTAACCTATCTAATGGTAATTGCACACATTGATTAATAGGGTTGTCGTGAGAACTGAGATGATGTTGAGCTTGGTTTATACAAGCAATTAATGTTTATGGCTAATATTATTATGTTGAAAGATATATCAACATGTTTTATTTACAGAATCTGGTTTGCAAACTGAACCTGTTTTACAAACTTATAATTTAAAATTTCACTTTCTGGCAAAGGCTAATGCTGCATTCAGATCCTTTGCTTTCTCCACAGCCTTCTAAAGACAGAAATGTCGGCAAACAGATTCCTCTGTGAGAGAGCCAGAGGGAAGCTGATTGCATCAAGGGGCGTGTGAACCGCGTGGGATGCTGAGCTTGTGCCGGCTCCTTTTATTTACAAAGGCTGAGCCCCAAGGCCCCCGGGGACACTGGAACCGCAGACAGCACCAAACCCTACGTGCACTAGGAGTTTCCCCTATACGTACATCCCCACGATAAAGTTCAAGTTCTAAATCAGGCACAGCAAGATGAATGCCTGTAAATAATAATAAAACAGAAGCACTTTGCGGCTTCTCTGTGGCACATCCAAAGGCCAGCATCGCTACTCTTGTACTTGGGGCCATCGTTAAGTAAAATGGGAGTGACTTTTACACAGGCACGGCAATGCCGTGACAGTCCATCCGGTAACCAGCATGGCCACTGGGTGACCACCGGGTGGAGGTGGTGGGTATTTATTGTTTGTCAGACATTCCTTTGCGAGCCATTCACACTGGGCTGGTTTTGCCCTTACCCGACCTCTGCTGTGTGTTCTGTTACCACCCTCCTTCCACAGAATGGGAGATGCACGGATGGAGGGGTCACACCTCACACAGAGGCCACAGAGCCTGCGTCCTGATCCCAGAACTAGAGCCAAGTGTGTGTGTGCGTGTGAGAGAGAGAAGGAGAGAGAGAGGGAGGGAGAGAGAGGGAGGGAAAGAGAGGGAAGAAGAGAGAGAGGGAGAGAGAGAGATGAAGAGAGAGGGGCTGGAGGGAGGGAGGGGCGGGGGAGGGAATGGAATGAGAAAGCTCTGGCGAAGTCTCTGAGTTACTATGCGAACTTCCTTCTCTTTTTCCAGATGTTTCAAAGTCTAACAGAATCATCCTATGTCTGCACCAGCACTCCTTTGAAGATTATACTGAGAACTAGAAGCTTTGCCGGTGTGATCACTCATCAGCTCCTTTCAACGACGGAAAGGACAAATTCCAGCAAATACTGAATACCCGAGTTTCTTTAATACTGCAAAAGAAGGTTGTATTTTATTTACTTCAACATGCCATAGATTCTTCGGCTCGTGGTAGTTGGAACGTTTGCCGATTACATAAGCTTAAGGATTCAGTTTTGGTGCTGCTTGCTAAGAGGTCGTATGCATATGCTTCTGTAAAACAGCTTATTCAAAAGGGCAAGATTATATCAAAAGAAAATGTCCAGAAGTGTCACCTTTTATTTTCCACTCACCCAGCACTTTCTGCTCCAGAATACATTTGAATACATTTGCCTAATGTTATATTCCCACGCGTAGCTTAGTAAACCGAGCACAGAGTGAGGGGCTTTTTGTGTCGTTCATCAACGTGGCCGCCCCTGACCCTCATCGCCACTGTGGGGAACAGATCAATGCCCTGGAGACGCCTTAAGTAAGACGAACACGTGTCCAAAAGCTCCTGACTTAAGCGTAGCACTGTGACCCAAATCCAGAATTAAATAGGCGGTACAGTTAACTGAACTTCTTTTCTTTGTTTTTTCTTCCTTTAGGTCAGACATAAATAGAAGAGAATCCGCCTGCTTCCTTCATAGTTAGCAAAAGTCTACAATCCCCTTGAGTTGTTTTTCTAGCTTAGGGACATCACCCATCAATAATGAAAACGTATATCACTAATCATCAGGGAGATGCAAATCAAAGCCACAGGAGATGTTGCCTCACACCTGTCAGAATGGCCATCCTCAAAATGACAAGAAACAACAGTAGTTGGCAAGGATGTGGAGAAAACCAGACACTTGTCACTGTTGGTGGGATTGGAAAACAGTGTGGAGGTTGCTCAAAACATTAAAAATAGAACCACCACTGATCTAGCAATTCTACTTCTGAATATTTATCTGAAAAGATGCAAACACTAACTTGAAAATGTATCTGCGTCCCCATGTCGCTGCGGCATCATTTACCATGGCCAAGATACAAAATTACCTTAGTGTCCATCGATGGATGAACGGAGATATATACGAATGTCATTTAGCCATAAGAGAAGGAAATCTTGACATTCGTGATAACATAGATAAACCTGGAGGGCATTATTCTACGTGAAGTAAGTCAGACAGAAAAAGACAAACACCGTATGACACTTAGATGTGAAATCTAAGAATAACGAAAATAAAACAAAACAAACAAAAACACCAAGCTCGTGGATACAGAGACCAGACTGGGGGTTGGTGAGAGGTGAGTGAAAGGGCGGAGGACGTTAAAAAGTCTGAATTTCCAGTTATCAGATAAGTAAGTGACCGGGTGTCGTGCACGGCGTGGGAGAAACAGTGAACGATTCTGCATTATGTATCCGAAAGCTGCTAAGAGAATAGATCCGAAAAGTTCTCATCGCAAGGGAACAAATTTTTTTCACCATGTGAAGTGGTAGATGTTAACTGGACTTACAGCGGTAATGATTTTGCAAAGCATACAAACTTCGAAACATTATATTATACACTTGAAACTAACATAATGTAATATGTCAATATCTCTATAAAAATAATAAAAACTTATGAATCATCAAACTGACTCAAAACGTAGAAGCGTCCCCTCATTATTTATATTTTTAAACACTATCCTACAAAAATAAATCAGCATATTCAAAGAACAATTCTATTCTTTTACACCTTTAATATCCAAGTCATCTTTCAAGCTATAAACCAAAGGAAATATTAATTGTTTTGACCTGAGTTGAAAATAGGAACGAGCACGTAGTTCACAGATAAGAGCGTCGGAAGTGACGATGGCCATGGCGGGGTCACCCCCGGCACTGGCGGGGTCAAGCGCCCGTTCCCCAGGGCTGAGACCAGGCAGCTGGAGGGAGCGCGGGTCCAGCTCTGAGTGAAAGTGACGTGTCTTTCGTCCTAGCCGCCTGGCAGGTGGTCGGTCCCATGTACACGTATTTAATTTTTTAAGAGATGCCCTGAAACCTGCCTTCGTTTTTAGAAAAATCTTCATCGCCATTGGGTCCTCCCTATGTTGAAGTCTATGTCGCGAATTCAAGGCACGACCAACAGCAACACTGTCCCCTGCAGGCCCGTGTGCTCCCCACTGCTGCCGCAGCCGTGAGCCCCCACACGGTGACGCGGACGATGCAGAAGCACACCCCACATTTCTGTGTGCTATGGGGTGCCCTGCTGGGGCTGCTGCGGCCGCCTGGTCCCCCCCCTCCCGACTTCTGGGGGCCTCCTTTTATCTTTTCAGACTTTTAAAGCAAAAAACATCGCTGGTTGAAATATTAAATGCTGACCTGAGATTCAACCAACTTTTGAGAACTATATCAATTTTTTAGACAATCCCCATTTCAAAGATGTGCTAGTATTCTCAAAGATGTCCTTAATAAAGCAAGTCAATCATCTGAAGGAACAATCTTTGACTAAAAATGATCCATAAATATTATCTTCACCTACAGATAGCACAGGGGCACCCTGACTTGAGCAGATGCATATGACACGTTCACACTGGCTTCTGACAGCTTGCTGAGTCTGTGGGCAGTAAGAACACCTTTTGCAAAACGTACTATCAAAACACAAGAGAGATATTTTCATTGAATAATCTGTGTACCATAAAGCAGTATATCAAATAAGATATATATTTTAAAAGTTTAAAAAATATAATTACTTTTAAAACTATTTATCCAATTTCCAAATTAAAATGTAATCATATTAAGCATTGCATGCTTATCTTAGAAGCGAGCGCATTTTAACGAGTGACCTATCCATTAAGATTAGTGCATGTAAATTTACGTCTCTGGGAAAAGATGTATAAGGTAGCTTCCTTGCAGGTGTATTTAATTTTTTAAGTATGCCACCCTTAACAGTCCCATCCCAGGAATATTCATCAAAGTCAGGGTTTTTATTTCACAATCAATTTCAAAAGGGGAAGAGAATGCACTGAATAAAATAGTCCAACCTCATGGGGGCATTCTCTGTTACTACATTCTACCTCGGGACACCATGTGCACAGGAAACTTTGATGTTTACAAGAATATTGGTGATCATGTTAATATTTGTAATATGTTAAACACCAGAGAAAAATATGACATCATTTACTTAAATTTCTGGCATGATCTGAAGGAAGGAGCAAGTGTGGGCTGTGAGTTATTTTATTCACAGAATTGAAGATTTGTGAGAGCTAATTATATTGGCACTTCTCCCTACCAAAAAATAAATGTATGTATTTATATGCATTTTTATCACAGGAATTCACAAGTAATTCCAACTCCAATTTCCAAATTACCGAAAAAAACTCCACTCTAAAATTCAGTAATACAATACATAGAAAATTGTATTTTTAAGTATTTTTATTCGATTTTCTCCATTTTGGAAATGGGGTGGTGATGATGTCAGGGGAACAGAACACCTTAAACATGACAACGACAATGGGAGCAAGGAGCACACGTGGCTGGACTCGTCGCTGTCCACACGTGGGTGTGTATACACACCGCAGGCGTTTTAGAAATCATGAAATAAAATGCTAACATCCCAGCAGAAAAAGTAGACTACGGATAACTGTCTAAAAAATTAAACGTGGGCAGTGGTGGTCTGTGGGCCATATTGATTTTTATTTTCTTCTTTAGATCTCGGGTGAGTCTGAATGTTTTGCCTGAAACATGTACTACCTTAACAAGCAGGGCTAACGAATGTTGCTCTTTCCATTAAACATATATTTTTGGGGCCAAAGTAAAAATGAACATAGTTTCGTTATGTTTTCTAAGGTGAATAATTAGAGAAAACTATGTTGGGTTTTTTAAAAAAAATTGGACATTTTGTTTGTATGTGAACTTGTAAGAATTGTTCACTTAAAGAAAAAAACATTTGGACCTACTTTTAACTTTTTTGTGAAAATCCTTTGCACGAAATGGAGAATTATCAAAGGAGGTACATTTTATTATTAAGTCATGATAATTCATAGGCAGAACACTGATAGATTTATCTTCAGTAAATAAGCATTATATTTATACCCGGTAAAGATTTCATTATTACATATTGATACATATTGCATATTTATAACTATAAGAAAAAAATCTATCTGAGCAAGCTGTTAAATGCTTTCTGTCAGCGACACATTTTACTGAAAAGATAAGAAATATCTTTTCCTTTTTAGAAGGGAATAAATTACAATTCAACGTCAAGTGTTGCTTTTAGGCTTGTATTAGTATTGAGCAATGATAGAAATGGAGATTTTTGCAGTAAGGATCTTGATTACATTATTGCAAAATCACTGATTATGTTAAGTGAAATATAGAGAAGTTGAACCCTGAGGTGCCAGAACTGTATTCCTGGACTTTAGTGCTTTGCTCTGAGCTTCCGTTTTATGCCCATTTTGATGACTCTCTATGAAAGTAAGGGAGGAGTTAAATATGAACACTTCTCTTAGGTCATCTGTAAACTACTATCATTTTCGAGAACATTCATGAATATTGTTGTACTAGATAAAAACCACTTTAAAGAGTTAATTATAGAATACCCATGTCATTAATAATTAATTATCTATTATGTATGTATGTATGTATGTATCTAACAATCTATTAATCATCTATCTATAGCTATCATCTACCATCGAATTATCAATCACCTATTATCTCTATCTCTATCTATCTATTATCTATCTATCTATCTATCTATCTATCTATCTATCTATCTATCTACCTATCTATCACCTGTTTAATAGTAATCCCTTTCGCATGGATTAAACTATACCTGAAGCTCATTATTCGGCGTTGTGTGATGACTTGCAAATGGGTTATAATCGGCAGCATGTGGAGGAGAGAGCGACCTGCGGGCTTGAAGCCACCTTACGTCAGGAGCGTCAGCAGGGACAGGAGAGGCCCGGCGTGTGGCCGCAGGGGGAAGTGAAGGCCGCACACGTGCTGGCCTCTGACCGAGGCTGAGACGGGGCCAGCTTTGAAAGCGGATGTGGCTTGATGCTTGAGCCCCAAGTTTTTCCACTCGGGTCAGCAGGAAGATGTTTCACGAAGCCAGATTTCAGGTCAGGAGTAGGATTTATACAAGGAGAATAATGAGACAGAATCGATCTTTGTCGACTGCTCGCTAGGTGCCAGGTGTCATGCCCAGAGCTCTGCGTTCCCTTCCATGTGGAATTTTCACAGTGACTTTGTCGGGGTTGCAGCGTCTCGTGGTGAGGACCGGTGCTTAAAGAGTTCACTAAATCCCCAGATACACGGCTAGTGGGGGCAGAGCCAGACATCAAAGCAAAGCGCCTGCTGGAAGCCCGGCTCGCACGCTGTTCTGTGCCATGGGGGGGGGGGCGTGGGGCACTTGTCAGGGCTCCTGGTGGGAGAAGCCGGAGTGGCGGGGGTGAGACGCCTGCCAGGCGCCCCGCCTCCCGGTGTGACATCCCCGTCAATTCCTTCTCCACCAACTCGTCACTCAGCAGCGGCATCTGGCGAAGTTGGCTGTCGCTCCCAGGACTGGGATAGAAAGACTGTGACTTCCCCTCCGTGTGACTCCCGCACGGCCTTGCGGGTGGCCCAAGGCAGCGGGCTCTGGTGGGGGTGCCCGGCGTCCTGGCTCTCACGGGCCGCGAGTGACCAATGTGCACTGCTTTAAGCCACCGAGTCTGGGGGTCACCGTTACACAGCAGCAGACACGCTCGGCTCGCTGTCTGGGTTGTCTCAGGCGATCACGTCCTCGCCGGCCCCATGTCCCCAGCTGCTGGAAAGGACCCGCGTGTCCCCAAGGGGCTGAGGAGCGGATGAAGGAAGGGTTCGCTGGCACGGCTTTTAAGATCGCACGGAACTCGAGGTTTCAGGATGTCATCGGGAACATAACGAGGGCACACTGTCTAGCACGGTCCTCTCCGCTTTATCCTCATCGCAGATGCCACAGATGAGTGCCGCAGGTGAGGGAGCCGGGACTCAACGGCACAGGCTTTTCCCGTGAAGCCCCAGCTTTACTGGGCTGTGACACGGAGGCCGCAGATTCGCCCGCTGTGGACGCACCATTTGGTAACTTTGGGCGACGGGGTAGTGACCGCCACCACAGCCAACACGTACGTATCTGCGACCCCTGAGGACGTGGCTCCTGCCCTTCACGCCCGGGCCGCCCCCCGCGTGACCCCCACCAGCCGCCTCTCGCCACCTGCGCCTGCTCCGGAGGCCGACGCTCGGAGACGCGTTTTTCAAGGTTCGCTGCGAGCCGCGGGCGCGTCAGGCGCCAGGGCCTCCGACTGCAGTCGGTTCAGTGTGTCTGCTTTTCACTCATATTTCACGTGTCAATCTCTTCGACAGATTCTCTCTACAGATGAATAATTCTATAAGATGAGAACTAAACGTTTCCAGTGGCATCTTCACTAATTGATCTTTTTAATAAACTACCTGACAGGGCGGCTGCTAAACTCCCGAAAACCCCTGGATTGCTCCGGGCGTCTGTTCTCCGTCAACTCCGAGAGGAAGGCAAAATAACTATCGCACTATATTAAACTCTGCGGCAGCCCTTTATCAGCATTTTTTTTAAAATTTACAAGCTGAAGGAAAATTGAGGCTATAGTGAAACAGAAAAGGATTTTCCACTAAACACCAGAATTGTCTCGTTTCCCTAGAACTGGGCTTTAACTGGCTCCCACTGGTACCATTCTCAGCTGCGACACAGGCTGCTCTCGAAGGCCGGGCATTTCTGCCCACTGCCTGTAAGACCCACACGGCTGTCCAGTAAAAATGCAGAAGGCGTTTCCTTGAACGTGAGGGCTGGTGATGGATGGCCAAACAGCACGGCAGAGGGCTCGGCAGGACCCCGCAGCAGGGACTCGGTGAGGAGCAGACGTCGGCCGACCCCACAGTCAGGAGCCTTCCCTTAACAGACACTGTCCGGCTTCACGACGGGCCAGGCCCCGTGTCACCTGTGCCAGATGCCGTCTCAGATTTCACGTGTTGACAACTAACCCTCGTCTCCCAATTTTCCTATCTCTCTCACTGCGGAACCTCGGTTCATTTCTTTACCCAAATTTGACACCTCGGTTTTATTTCGGTCACCTCCTTCTTATGTGACTATGCAAAACCAATCACCCTGTCTTTTCTTCCTCCCAATCCAGGTGGCCGCTCGCTCAGTCCCATGCTGCCCTCGATCTACCCACTCCGGCTACCCCAGGTGCTCCTCACAAACACCGATCAGATCCCTTCCCTTCTCTCCTGGAAGTAAAAACTACCTCACCTGCCTTTCAGCATCCTCTACTAGCAAGATGCAGATACGACCCAATTTCCAAACACCCTCTTTTCTTTCTAATGAGCCTGGGACCCCCGGCCCCTCCAACGCTTTGCGACGTCTCCTTCCTCAAGCCCCCCACGACCTGTTCCGTTCACATGGAAAGCACTTTCCTCCCGTTACCAGTATTTCTCCTCTAAGCTTTACTCGACTATCGCTCCCCTGACTCCAGCTCCCTGGGGAAGGAAGGGCCTCTCTGACGGATCCCTGCGTGACTTACACACTGCGATATTCAAGCGCGATCTCAATTATGTAACGTCTTGCACCGATCCACACACAGTAATCTGTGTCTCATTAGGCCAAAGGCCTCTGACATGAGGTGACACGTTGTGATAGTCCTCTGACACCCTCAGGCACCAAGCAGCGATGAGGGAAGAGGGGTGGGTCATTTTAATTAATAACTTTACCTCCCCCAACTAAAAAATAAAAAAATTGCTTGAAAACTGATGCATTCATTCGTGTCAACCACAGATTACGTGAGGCGCTGGGGCAATAATGGTAAACAAGACAGAGCCACCGCCTGCTCCCCCCGAGCTCATGGTCTCCACCGTGGAGAAAACCACCACCCTCCCTGGGAAGTTCCGACGGCCTCCCACCTCCCAAAGCCACGGAGAAACGGAAGCCTGGACAGCTGGCCAGCCCTTCTCATGGAAGAAGCTCACAGATGAAATCACGCCTTTGCTTCATGACGCACAAAGGACTGGCGAGAATTGCTGTTTCCCGTACGCAGCACAGAAACCAAAAATGGTTCAATGTCGCATGAAACACAAAGAGCCGTGAAGCGCTTGGCATTTCAAGTTGACAGCTGGAGGCAACATGATTTATAATTCAACGGTATATGTTTTTATATTCATCAAACGCTGTATGCTCGACATCATTTAATTTTTAGATAAAAATGAATAATTACAACTACCCTAATAAGCATATAAAATAGCTTGAAGAACTTTAAGATTTTGATTATTCATTGACAGAACAAATAAATTATGTTAATTTCAGTTAATTCTTTAAATTTATACAGCGATACTGAATTTAACTTGCAAATGTTTCATAATCCGAGCCATCACAGAAAAATCTGCTTAGTTGATGCATTTTCTTTATGCATTATTATGTATTATGTACAGATTTTTTGAAAGACCAAGACTTACTTGGGAATGTTAAACCATGGAAAAAATTAAAGACAACCTTAAGAATAACTATTTCAAAAGAGATATGTCAGTCATATTTCAAGTAAACAAAAAAAGTTCGCTGTAATATTTTATCCTAGTGATGTTTAATGTTGATAAAGAATGCATATTTAATTCCCATCCCAAATGTAAGTATTTTAAGCAGCACATGTTCATTTTTTGCTATTCTTATGTGAAATCATTAGAGACAGAAAAAAGAAAACATCTCTAATGTAAAAAGTAAATCCAATATTAATTTGATCACATAATTCATTTAAAATTTAGAGGCATTCAGAAACCACATTAAACAAAGATTATATTTCCAATCATCAGTGAAACTTAGGCAATCAACAGACTTTTAATGCTTCAAAAAATGACTTCTAGCTTTTTTCCTGTGGGCAAATTCATTAATATTTAGATGGAAGAATAGCAAGAAAAAAAAAATAGCCACAGAAATAATGATTAGGTGGTCAGAAAGAAAATAAAAGAAAAACAGTGTCACAGAAACCAATGACGAAAACTCTGGCAAGAAAACACAGGCCATGTGAGATGCACCAAAAAGGTTAAATTGAATCAAGAATGAAAACAGGTTAATTGGCCAAGTAATTAGGTCATGGGTAAACAGTGCAGTTTGCGTATAATGAGGGCAGAGCTCAGGTTCTGAGCATCACGTTTTTTCTATCCCTTTAAAAGAGCTGATGTTAAAGAAAACAGTGGACCACCTCGAGAGCACATGCAGGCCGAAGGAATCACAGGGAACCGAAACATAACCGCGTTTAGAGGCAAAGAATATGGAACTAGTAGGAAAAAAAGGAGTCGCACATCAAAAATGGAACAGAAGTCACGGAGCGAGGTCCAGAAGAAGGAAGGAAGCTGGTGAACCGGAGGGCGGGCGGCGGGGCTCGTGTGGAAGGCCACCTCTCGCTTTAGGCTTAGGAGGGACGCTGGAAGAAGGAAGACACGCGCGAGTCCATCTTTAGGTGCGGAAGAGGGTGAGGACGAGGTCGAATGCCAAAAAACGGGGGGCCTGAAGCAAGTTAAAAATACACCAGTCATTATGGAGAACGCAAACGGGAAAAAAGGTGACCCAGTACTCTTGTAAGCAGGGTATAATTCAACACGAGAAAGTCTCCTGAAGTAGCACCTCGTTTTATGGGTTAAAAAGGAAAACCATATAATGATCTCGATAAAGAAAAGATATTATATAAATGTCACATTTATTGAAGACTTGAAAAAGAAAGGAAGTTATATTCTTTAAATTTTTATCCTTACGGAACTTGACAAAAAAATAGCTATGAAAAATGTAAACACAATATTTAAAGGAAGCATTTAAAGCATATTCCCATAAAATTAGGAATATAGTAAAAATCCATCTAAATTTTTATTAATATTAAAATTGGCAGAGAAGAGACAAAACTGTACTTGTAAACTGTAAGTTTGCTTACATATATACAATGAAATACTACCCGGCTATAAAAAAGTGATGAAATATTGCCATTTGTGACAACTTGGACGCATCTTGAAAGTATCACGCTAAGTGAAGTAAGTCGGATGGAAAAGGATAAAAGCTATAACTTCACTCACGTATGAACTATAAAAAGAAAGCTTCCGATCTGCTCTAAGTTTATCTTGCACCTTCCGGCCCTGGGTCTCCAGGGCGGGAAGCCCCAGGGCCTTGGCGAATGCAGCGGGGCAGACAGACCTCTCCGTGGTGTGAAAATGATTCTCCCGCTGAGATCCCCCGGGGCTGGCTCTTGATACGGAACTACGGGCAACCGGGGACTGCAGGTCACCGAGGAAGAAAATGCATTGGTTCGGACCTCGTACCTACTGTGTCTGAAAGGAAGGAAGCATAAGGCTGGACGTGAGGAGCGAGGGTGTTTGTGGAGCATCCATCACTCTCCTCAACTCGCAGATGGCTAAACCAGAGCTGTCGAGGGATTCACAGCCCGCACGACCCCAAATGGGGCGAAGCCAGAGTTCCAACAGAGGCCTGACACCGAAGCGCATGTTCCTTCTATAGCAATAAATGGTCGAATGTGTTGAGAAGCATAGAGACTACCGGCATTAAAGTGTCTTACCACTTGCTGAAGGAATGCTTAAAACACGATTAGTTTCATTACAGGTCTTATGAAATCAAGTTACTCATGAAAATTCTCAGTGGAAACCTTTAACATAAACCAACTAGCACCGAAGCTAACACAGCCATATTTTCATAGATCTTGAAAGAGATTACAGTCTAGGTGAAATTTCTTAGACTGTAAGCTGGCACCTGTGGGATATTTTTAAAATTGTCACGAAATTAACTTGAAGTCGCAATTATTATTAAAGCCGATATCAGGAATATATGTAAATACACTGTCAGAGTAATACACGTGCTAGAAAGTATTACTCTCTTATTTATAAGTACTTGCATGTATAGCTTTAATAACTCTTGACTTCACTGTATGTGAAAGTTATACAATCAATTCAGGTGATAAAAACCACTGTTTTTAAATCACTTTAGTCCTAATTTGATCACATCTCTCCCCCGTTATTTTTGAAAATAATGACCATTAAACAATCATCATTAACTCGCCCATCGGAGGGTCACTAAACTGTTAAGTGTCTGCCCAGTGCCTCTGCTGGGGGGTGTCCCACGGAGGCGGCCGGCATTTTGCTTCTTTCGACGCCCTGCTCGCGTGTGAAATTCCTCTGTCCAGGTGGGAGCCTGACATAAACGAGGAGGCGATTTGGGACATGTCCGTAGAGCACAGAGCCCAGTCTGAGGAGTCCAGCGGGCGCCGAGGGAACCGGCAGCTTCCGGAGCAAAGCCGGCCGTGACATTGACGCCCACAGACCCCCGGCAGGTCGAGGTACGGATGCGAGGACAGACGCACAGAGCCAGGCCACCGGGCCGGGCGCGTGGTGAGCGCTTAGGAGGCAGGAAGGCGGGGCGTGTCCCCACAGGGATAAGCTGTGACGTGCAGCGTCGCAGCGGACTCGGGGCAGGGTGATGCCCTGGATGATGCTCTGGGGATCACCGGAAAAGGCCGCAGGACGTGTGTCCAGGACAGAGGTGACCGTCTCAACCGGCCTGTCAGCCGGGTCATGTGGGAACCCCGTGGGGACCCTAATTCTAGACGCTCCCACCATTGTGAAAAGCAAGGGCCTTTGAGCAATGCATTTTGCCCATTCGATAAACGAATAACGCGGCCAGAAACACAGCGACTCCTCCCGGCTCCCGAAACCATCTGCTGTCCACAGAGACACACCGTCGTCTACGAAGCCGAATATTAAGTGTGCAGCTATTGCCTCTTCTTAGGAGCCTAAAAAGATGTGAACTACTACAGGAAGAAAGAAAGTAAACCCTCGAATGCTTAATTTTAGAAATAAGAATCCATCTGACTCACAGGCTACATGCAGTGCAAGAGCTCCGGATGCGAGTTACGACCAACACCATGTGACACCCCGACTTCAACACACCAGCGCTGGGACCGAGCGGCTGACGTTGTGGTCTAACTTCATTAAGTGAGATCTTAAGATGCATTTTGCAGTTTGTAGAGAATTAAGAAGGTGTAGAGGGGCACATGCATAAATATCATCACCCCGAATGTAAAACCATCACGTGGAAATCTGTTTTTGATTACGGTTGTTTAAGGGAAATTAAGAACAGATCACAGTTCGAGCCAAATGAGAACTTCTCCAAATAACGCGCTCTCGAAAGAGGCTACTGCATTTAACGCTGCTTTAAAAGCAGCAGCATCGCTGGTCGATGATGTTACGGTCTTTAAATAAATCATGGGAAAAAGTTCGGCGCCACCCTCGCATCGTGTTGTTTCTTCTTCAACGTGGTGTGCGACGAACAACCTTGGTGACATCGGGAATTCGGGGCGTCTAATCTGCTTGTGTCTGGAAACGTGGGGGAGCCCTGGGTTCGGCGCAAGTTCAGTGTACGGGTTGGAGCTTTGATATTTGCTTGGAAAGACGTGAATTTGCGACTCTTCACGCTAGAACCCCCCCAATTCCCCGTTCCTAGGACGGGGGGCCGAACCTGGAGAGATGGACTACGCCCAGGGTGCTTGGAAAAGTGCTGGTGTGGAGGAGGACAGCGCCACGCGCTCAAGACACCGGGGCCCCGCCCCCCACGACAGCAGGCGCCATGCCCGCCCGAGAAGGGAGCCACCGTCCCGGGGGTCTGAGGGCCGCGAATCAAACACACTCTCTGCGCGTGGCCCTGTCCGAGCCCGCCCGTGGGCCTCGCGGAGGTGCTCGGTTCCGACTCCAGCCCCGGCAGTAGACTGGGTTCTGACTCACACCACCCATGACACAAAGAGTCTGGAAGCCGCCGACGCACTGCTTTGCCACAAATGATCTCAGAGTGTGGGAAATGCCCGTCTGGTCCGCCGGTTCCAGCCACGATGTCCTTGGCTTTATCCGTATCCGCCTCTTCTCCTTAAGACACCACAGTGTAGATTGTTTTCTGCATCCTTTTCTCTTTGAAAACACACTTTTTCTCTTTTTCCTTTTCTGTCCTTATGGCAGCTCTTCTTCGGCTTCACCACGTGGTCGGCTTCACTGCAGCTGAGGTCTAAGGTTGCTGTCTTTCTCCGGGCGGGGAGCTGACTGGGGCGGGGGACCCCCAGATCAGAGACCGCCGCGGACTCTCAGAGGAGACTGCCCTCGATGCATGAGAAGTGAAGACGCGGATGTGAGGGGGCGTCTGCAGCGAGGCCTCCACTGCCCCAGCCCGCGCCTCCCTGGCTGGGCGAGTCCGTCCCTCAATCCACGACCATCAACTCAGCCTCTGCTGTTCCAGTCGCTCGCTGGAGGCTCAGGTCTCCTGTCCGCTCCCTGGGAGAGGCCACGCCTCCTCCGTGCAGCTGCCCTACGACCTGCGCTCCGGTCACCGTCTCACTCTTGGTCACTGGCCACTATGTGCAACTGATGGCCCCTGACGTGGGCAGTCACCTTTGGGACCTACATGTAGTGCTTGCTTCTAAAGCTCTATCTGCTGCTTGTTGACGATAAAACTCATGCAGCTTTATTTTCTTCATTTGGAGCCACTTGGAATACTGGTGGTTTACATGGAAACCCTCAGTGTGACCGGCCAAGTTACAAATTACGCCGGGCCCACGCTCGCGTCGGATCTTGGGAAGAAAGAGAAAATGAAGCCGCTATCACACTGAGCTTTAGTTCACATTTTTTCATGCAAAGAAGCATCAGCGTCATCCTCGTTTCTTGCCTGTACGTCCATTCTCTGCCCACGACGAAAGAAGCCATCCTATGGTGACTTAAATTTGAAATGGCTTTTGGTGTGTGGCCTTTAAAAAGGGCATCATAAAGCTGCAAATACATTATGCATGGCGCATTTTCCCTGTAGACATATTTACTTATTCCTTTAAAGAACTGTAGAAGCTTTCCCCGTTCTCAAACTGTTACCTTTCCTCCCTGTATGCTGCTGGTTTTACTCTCTCAGCTTTCGAGATGAGAAAACAGACATCGTTAGCCTTTTCTGGCGGCGTGACGGACGGCAGTCACGTGGCTTGATCAGCCAGGGCAGGTGCAGTCTGTCTGAGGCCCTCTCCACATTTCACCCTTACGTGTTTTCAAAATCCTTTGCCGGATGACGTTATCTTTATAAATTATGTATGTCTACTTTAGCGAATTGGGTGGAATGTTCATTACTGTTTATTACCATATTTATTAGCAGAGTCACTCAAAATCATCAGTGACGATAGTCCTTAGTGAATCTGTGGCGTGCATTTGCCTGCCACTCTCCGCCCCTTCACACCCCTGGGCTCAGTTCTCACAAAGATGGGATCGAGGAATTCCGTCCAGCTTCCTGGTAGGAGTCTTCGTGTGTCCTGCGAAACAGCTTCGGGTCTTCGGATCTGTGAGCGTCAAACGCCCACTGAATCCTGCATGTAATTCCGCACTCCATTCTTTCATTCGAGAGATGTGTGCTCCCTGCCGGACTGCAAGCGGGAAGAATGTGGGAAGCGGTCATTCTAAACGTCGGGAAGCTCACGAGAGCAAGGGCCACGCGGCTCCTCAGAGATCGGGCTCGCGGGGGAAGCCGGAGCCACGGGGTCCGCCTGCCACGGGACCTGGGTACCGTACGTGGGCCGCAGTCAAGATTCTCGACGACAAAGAATGAGAAACGACCCTGGATATCAAGGGCAGAAAATGACCCTCACAGCCAGGTGACAGTTCACAGAATCAGCTTGGAAGCGCCCAGCCGGCCGAGGAGGCGAGGTGGCGGGATCCTTGGCCACGATGACCTCTCAGCGACTGTCTTCAGCCCGCCTCTCGCTCCTTCGTGCCAGCTCCGTCACGGAGCGCAGGACGCCGCTTCTGCGGCTGTCTGCAGAATAGAGTTGTGACCGTCCCTGTTTCTTCACGACACATCCGCACTAAACAAACTCTAGGGGGACACTTAGCGGCCGAGGGCAGGTCAGGGTCTGCCCCTCGCCTGCAGGAACCGCGGAAGGCAAACGCCTTTCCTTTCCGATGACGGCAGGTTCCAGCCGCGGCCGCTCACGGAGCGGCCCGTGACACTTCCATCAGGAACACGGGACCGCCTCCCTCGGCAGCCGGGAGTGTCGCGCCTGCCGTCAGTCCTCCGCTGTCAAGTCCCGACGCTTCTGGTTCGGTTCATACGCAAATTACTTCAGCGGCCAAGGGCTCGAAACACCCTGGTGTGTTCTGCTTTTGTTCTCACGTTTTCTGCCTGATGGCGAAGGCGTAATGCTCCAGCCAGGCTTTGCTGCTGGCGGCCCCGTGGCAGGCGGGCGGCGGGCGCGGGGCCCTTGTCTTCCCCCATGCGCTGCATCCTCCCCGGCGCTGCGTGGGCTTCGCGAGGCATCCATCAAAATACGCGCCCTTTAATTTATTTTTTCAAGAATGTTGTCCACGAGAGCAAATGTATTCAAAATGTGAATGTTTTTAGGAACAGTTCTCCAAACTGCGGATGAATCTGAAGTTTTTCTCACTCTGATGACTCTGTCTGTTTGTTCGTCGGCAGGATGTCGGAACTCAGGGTCAGGCGAGCTCGCGTCAAAGAGGCGCCGGTGGCTGCCGCCGTGCACGTGTGTGGCTGCCGCAGCTGGTTCCGTCTCCCGGGGTTCCCGCTCCGGAGGGTCGGCATCGCTCGGTCTCCTCCACTGTCGCTGTCACGATGGTAGAGGATCCAGTGTAGAAACAGAACGAGGAAACAATAAGTTACGTGCAGCACGTTGCTTTTGTTTGTCCGCTTGGTGTGGAAGGAGAGTGAGAGGTATAAAGTGCCACTAACGACACTAAAAATCTCTAAACATCGCTCCCTAGGATATTGTCTCCAGAGTCGTTTCATGGAGAAGCATAAAAGAATGTCAACGCCTGTTGTCACCAACTTGGTTAATCAGATAAAATTAAATACGTTAACGTGTTTAGCCCGGCTCAGGGCACACGGGAAACACGGAGTCAATGGGAACCAAAGAATTTTTTTTTTTATGACAGGGGACGAGAAGACAGTAGGTACAGAGACTCCGAGAGTCTTTTGAGCAGCTAAGCAGGATGCGACACCCGCGGGCGTGAGAGGCGGGCCGGGAGCCGCAGCGGCTGGGCCGAGCCGGGCTGGGCCCGCGGGGCCGGGCGCGCGGCCTCGTTCTTGGACCTTCCGGAGCGCACGCTTTGGGATGTTTACCCGGGGGGTGTAATGATCTCCGCATCGGGGAGACTCGCTGTCCCTCCTCCAGAGCCAGGCGACTCGGTAACGTCCGAGGCCCTTGGCACCTGCTGGGCGCGGCGACCGCACCCCCCTCCCCCAGGACATAGGTGCCTGGTGCCACCCTCGCCCGCCACCCGCCGCCCGCGAGGCCGCGTGTCCCGCACCGCAGCCCCCGGCCCCCGCCCGCCCGCGCTCCGCCGGAGGTCGGGGCCTCGCCCGAGCCGGGGACCGCCCGCGGCCAGACGTGCGGGAGCCCGGACGGGGGCCACTCACTGCGTCACAGCTGCGGCTGGCCTTGCTTCCCTTTGTCCTCGCGTCTGTCCCTCGTCACTAAACACCGACTTTCCTGAACGAATCGTATGGACCCACGGTGGGATATACACACACACGAAATACCACCGCACGTGGACATGGCCGCCTGTGTGTAGTTGTGTGTGTAGTTTCCCGTATTAGTTCTACCTGCTCGGAAACCAGCCCTCACTTCTGTGAAAGTAATAACTTCTTATTCTTGAGAATCCTATTATTTCACTGGTGGGTTCAGAAGGTCGGGTAACTCACCCTAGTCTTGACTTACACAAACCTTTCTTTACTCTTAACCAAGTTAAAGCAGATAAATAATATTTCCCTTATACACAGTGAAACTGAAGACTCATTGTCTTTTAAAACTTAATTCTTCAGCGCCCACTGGGAGACATATTAAATCACTCATCCCAGCAAAAATATAAACATATACCCTCAGAAACAAAACGATGACAAAGAGCAATATTCTTCAGGACTTACAGGCTCTCATAAAGCGTCACTGTTGGAGTTTTTTGTGGCCCATTTCTGTTAATAAAATTTGAAATTGATGGAAGTAAAATGAAGAAAGGCCAAATAGGGCTCCCTGCTGAAATCGTAGCTGCTGTTGAGAGTTTAGTATCTGAATGTCACTAATCCTTCTGTTTTGAAACTTTGCCAGCAAAATGATGTTCTATTTTAATCCATTATATTAATTGATTGAATGCTTAAACAGTTTTTCTGTGGGAAGAAAAGGATTCATTAGAATTTTTTCATGGCTTGCTATAGGCTAATGCAGTTTAACACAGAGCACTTTCTTATATCTACTTAAACTGGCGCATGGTGTGGCGAGACCGGTACTTCCTAGTCCCTAGCATCCTTTATGTTTTCCTTGTCCTGTTGGAATATGAAGCTCGGCCAGTCCATCTGCAGCGTTAAAAGGTTCGAAATACATACACTCCCGATTCAGGAGAGTCTAGAGCGACGAGCGTGACTGGAAGGAAACCGGTGACGGAGGGCGGACGAAATCCTCGCGGGACGTTTCCGGATCCGCCCCCCGCCGCCAGCTCCTCTGTCGGCGGGACCTGGGGGGTGACCGGGTCGGGGACAGTGGGGTGACCGGGCTGGACGACAGGCCGTGCACAGAAGCGGCGCCAGCGCCCCCACTCCCTGCACCCTGACCATCTCTGCGAGCCGAGGTGCACGCCCCGACCACCCCCAAACCTCTGCCACCAGCGAGGGCGACAGGTGTGCTCACACCCTCGTGCCCTGACTAACGCCAGGAAGGATATGGTTGTCCCAGCTGGAGTTACCACCCCAGGTGGGCCGAGCAACGTGTCCAGCGAAGCACGTGGCCTGTGGACGGCCGTGAGCTTCAACGTAGAACGCGCACTTGGGGCAGAAGCGACCCAGGACGGTCTCCAAAAAGAGACGATTTCTGAACAGACGCGACATTCCCATACACGTTCCGAATCCCTTACGGACATAGCTAGACTCCAGCAGTCCGTTAAAACCACGGTTCTGTTTTCTGATTCATTCGATGACACCACTCGCTCCGATCTGCACTAACCTGGCAGAAGAACTTGTCATGGACCACGTGGCAGGCTACCAGGGTGTGATTTTTGAATTGAAAACATCCAAGTTCTATTTTCTAAACACGACAGTCTGCTTCTTATTTAAATAACTTTCGATTTTAAGTGTAATACATGCAGATGATAAAAAATTCAAGGGCAATATACACTTGCGAATATGAAACATGTGACAATGTCGAAGTGTTCATTTGTTTCATCATGGCTCAGTGTCGACATGCTTCCGGGGGGAGGGTGATGTATAAAACATGGTACATGCATTATATTACTTTTCTAATTATAAATTCCAGAACACGTCTCTAAGGGTGAAAGAACTATGTATCGGAATTACGGTAGTCCAAATCTAAAAATTCCTAAAGATGAATTATGTGCACCATACTTTAAGAAAGAGCGAGGAAACGCATATCTGTTTCTTACACATTTAACTTCCCGTTTTCAGCTACAAATTCTCAGTAGAAAGTTGGACACGTCGAGAAGCGTGAGGGTGCAGCTTGTGGAAGGGAGGGCAGAGCCCCGGAGATCTGGAGATGGGGCGATCCAGACGTCACCCTGGCCACCCGCACAGGGCTGCGGGGGAAAGCGGACCAGGGAGGGGCCGTGACGTTCCAGGCTCCCTGACGTGGGTCTGGAACCTTGTTTTTCCTAAAACTTTCCATCAATGAAACACAGCTTCTTAAAATTCTAGTCCACTGCGGTTTGAGCCCTTTCAATGCCAGTTATTTGCCGGGGCACTTTGATGAGATGAAGCGAAAGGACAGAGGGAAATTATAATAATACCGAAGTGGCGAAGGACGAAAGGTGTGATCGGAGCTGCCAAGGCTTCCGCGTGCCACACGGAGTGCATCGGAGGAGGAGGAGGAGCCCAGGCCAGGGTGAGTGGTTTGCTCTGAGGGATTCGCTTACTGTGGGGATCCAACAGGGCACGATTGGAGGAGACACTGGGAAACATTTTCCTGGAAATTTGCTTGTCGCCTTGAGCAGGGGCCCACGGCACAGGTCGGTGGGGTGCAGGCGGCAGCGTGCACTTCAACCCCGCTCTGTACCGCCCCCCGACCCCGTGCGGCACCGGCACCGCGGCTGCTGGGAAGCCGCGCGGCGCGCAGTGGGGCCAGGCGCCGTGGCCGCCCCAGCGGGCCACGCCGGCCCTGCACCGCCTGCGTCTGCCCGCGGTGGGCGGCCGCACCGCGTGGTCTCCTCCTGAGCCTGGCCGAGACACGCACGCATTTTTTAATTCTTCTGTCTTCTGACAAACAGAGCGTTATGCATATTTTTCTTGTGAGGCCTTACACATGTGTGTGGGTAAACTATATCGCCCCTGAATGTCATTTCAGATTACTCGAAGGCGGTTTGGTGTTTAACAGGTTCAGGGGCGCTGCCCAAAGCCAGTTCTGAGGACCCCTTTTCTTTTTGCCGAACACTAAACAGGGGAGGCCGAGGCCAGAAATCTGCGAGGGAGTCTTCTGGTGGCCGTGGGGGAGCCGGCGTGCTGACAGCTCATTCTGGAAGGGGAAGGAACGAGATGAGAGCTCACCGGGTCCTCACGCCCTCGATGGGGACGTGGCATTCGCTGCGTCCTCTCTGTGACGACGCAGCCACGAGCCTGGGATGGAAGCAGAGCAGCCCCCCGAGAAGGTGCCTGTGCGACACAGGCGCCCCGATTCTGCGGACAGGGACCACGGCTTGTTGTCGCTCACCTTACACACGCGCTCACCCGCCCACTCGCTCAGACTTAGCTCGGGGGCCCCAGGCAGACGAGGGTGGCACTGGGTGAGCCGGGGACAATAAAGATGGCCGAAGAACATCATAAAAACAAAAACATGCGAAACTAACTTCACAGGCAGATGTTGGGAAATGCCCCAGAAGAAGCCTCGCAAGACAGCACGGCATGCGACGGCCTCTGCGGTGTGCGGGGCACGGCGGGGGACGCTGCGGGCTGCCGGGCGTGTCGGGGCCCGTGGGGACGTCCGTCATGGGGCCGCCCGCCGCGGCGGACGTCGGTCACACCGGCTGCCCGGGGCCTTCTGAAAACCCCTCGGGCGGTGGAAGGAACGTTCACAGTGTGGGTCTCACCGCGGGAAGCCGACTGCAGCCCCCAGACCCCCGGCGTGGGCTCCAGGCTCCAGAATCGGGTGCAGGAGTCAAGAGCCTCGCATTCGAGGGGCGTCCCCCGCCCGCTTCCCGTCACGGACCCCACACCGGGGAACGGCTGGTTCTCAGCAAACACCTGCAGGGCCGGTGTGGACGTTCAAATTGAATGCCTTTGAGAAACTGCTCCTTATCGGGGACCAGTCCCCCTCCCAGAACGGGGGAACGGAGTCTCCGGGTTCTGGAACAGGGAAGGCGGGCAGTCGGCGGGGGAGGGGGAGACAGCGACAGGCTGGAGGGCGTTTTACAAGGCGACTGTGGTCACACTCGGAGAGAGCTTAGACTTCGCTTGGAAGGCGATGTGATTTCAGCCAGTCAGAGGCGTTAATTACTCAAGGGTGCCGGGGAAAGGCACCAGCACCCAGAAGGCCATGCCGGAAGGGACCAGGACAGACACCTGTCGGTAGGGGGATCGAGGTGGCCCTTCCTCATGTGGACGATGACGGTTTTCCAAACCGCCTTTGTGAGAAGAGGCTGCGGTTCTCACGCAGGCACCGCTGGGCTAACGGGCGCTAGGAGCAGCGTCGAACACGAAGCTCCGGTCGGGGGCTCGGCCCAGCCCCCCAAACGCCCCGAAACAATTTAACGGTAAGTATAACGAGGCCGGTGTTATGTCGTGCTGGTAACACCAGCGCCAGCTGGTGCCGCATCCTTCCACGGTCCCCGTTTACACCCCTTACCCACTGCCGCGCCCCCGAATGTAGCTAAGCCTGCGA
>CM053511.1:54400794-54417566 GCA_028627145.1 Eidolon dupreanum | reverse complement strand
GAGCGGTGATGAATCGGTTCTGCTCTGGTTTGATATTATGATCAAAATGACCTATAAAAGGAAGAGAATTTGTCACGATCGGGGAGACCTCATTCCTCAGTGTTGGATTATATATCGCTACCATTCAGTCATAGGTGTTTGCCATCGTCGAAACTATTGCTGACCTAAAAAAGGTAGCATCAGGGTACCTGTTAAATGGAGCATATTGATCATGTCCTAAAATATAAGGGTCACGTGACGTACCTGAAACGGTTTTTCTACCCCTATGAAGCAGTACCTGGCACAGCATTTTCATGTCACATTTTCCGTGTGTAACTATAGGATTATCTACCAAATCATGTTTCCAAAACAAAAACAAAATCCTAAGGGTTGCTATTTCTTTGAGACGTAATACATACGTTTTAAAGAAATGAAAAAAAAAAAAAAATCAAAGCCAGAAACAGGAAATGATGATTCAAAATATATAACCTTCACCCCCTTTAACACACTTTTCTAAAGGACATTTACTTTGAGCTGTGAGTTTGCTTTTAAAAAATGACTGAGGGAGCATTTTTAGTGAGTTCGAGTGTCCGGTAGTTACCCTTTGGTTGTTTCTAGGTGGGAAGAATCATGTGATACTTACTCGTCTGGTCTTTCTAGGCTGCAGTTGGGACGTACAGACGGGCTGACTTGGGCGTACGACAATGTCAGCACCTCGAAATGCACATGGTTAATAGCATTTGTACTTTCAACCAGAAGTGGCAGGCGCTGGAGGTCAGAAAATTATCAGGGGTTGTTTCAACTTGGTCCAAGACTATTTTCGAGTTATTTACAGAGTATTTGAATTGACTGTAGATGTCTAGGCAGAGTCGATGTGTCTATTATGATTTTGGTTCAAAAAAATAGTAATATAATTGTATTTTAATTACAGCATCAAGAAGGAACACACACACACATATGCCCACATGCACACACACACACACACACGTATAAGCATGTATATAAGTCTAAGAAAACAAAGTAATTTCCTTATCAAACAAATAAAACACATGGAAATAAGATATTTGACTGCAAGTACCTGTATATTTTGTGGACTAATAGACAGTTTTATTTTTTGTGTGGTCTCCGCCTTCATCATGAGATAACTAGGAGCAGGAGATGTGTTATTACGTACCAGGACTTATACACCAGGGGGCCAGATGGGGCCTGCCACCTCTTTGATACAGATCACTAACTCTGGCTTTTGTAATTTTAGATATTAATTTACAAAATTAAGAAGAATGTCTTGCCATGTGACAATTACATAAAATTCAAGTTTTGGTGTTTGTCGGTGAAGCCTTTTCAGACTGCATCCACGTTCATTAATCCACATATGGTGTAAGAGCGCTCTGTGCCAAAGTAACAGAGGTGACCTGGGACAGGTCACGTGTGGCTCACAGAACGGAAAAGTCACCAGCAGGCCCGATGCGGAGCCAGTGTGCCGACTCGTGTGACTCGTTACCATGCAGGCAAATGATGTGACGGAAACCAGCTTTTATTTTATTTCAAGTGATTGTAAGTGAACATTCGGGAGTTTCCGCCTCGGTCCTTTCAGAAACGAAGGGGGGACGAGCAAGCACGTGGAGGGAAAGTGGGAGGGGTCGGCACGGACCCAGATCCTTTTCTTAAAAAAGCATGAGCGTCTTCTAAAATACTTCCTCTAAAAGGAAGGGGGATGGGGGAGAGAGAGAGAGAGAGAGAGAGAGAGAGAGAAATTCACCTGACAATAGAATTCTTGACTTCTAATGTCTTTGAGTAATACAGTGACAGCTTCCTGTGATCCTGTCTCTTGATGGCAGAGAATTTTGGTGAGTTAATTCTGGAAGTAAGTGGCGCCAAACTTCTAAAAACGTGTGACGTGTTTTGCAGTGTTGGCGGGGATGGAAGTTGACACGTGTGGCTGGGGAAAGGTCGCATGTGGCTGTGTGGCCGCTTCGAGGACAGTTTCCCCCGTGACAGTCCTAGCGGCGGCATCCCTCAGTGAGGACAGACCGCGAAGCCGGGACGAGGAGAATGATGGGAGTGATGTGTCAGGCACGTGCGAATACAAGTGTCATTCCACTTACCTCAGAGACACGAGGCGTAGTCATGGGGCTAAAGAAAGTTGGTGCTCAGCCCTCTGTTCAGTGTAAAAATCCTGGCTTTCACGGGTGTCAATAAAGAGCTGTAAGTGTATGGGAAGGAGACGAGGCGCTGAATTATTTATAAAGGTGAGCTTTACCTGTGGCGCCTGGGAAGCGGGCGACGATGTGTGGGTCATTTTCCTTCTGCCATCCGATCAGCGCTCTGATTATTCGGCCTCTGCGATCATCAGATGGCACTGGTCCCCTTGTCAGAGCGCACATACATCTGCAGTCAGAATGCCGAATTTGTCTCACTTCACACGCGTAGCTTTTGTTACGATCTGTTTAAAATTTACTTTGGAGCGAACATACCTGGTAAACACGTACGGAGTGTACGTCATTAGGCGAGAAGAAAAACACACGTTGCAAAAAATCAGCCCCGATCTTACATACGCCCTTCCGACTACGTCAGAAACATTCTCGACGCATCCTCGTGTAGCGGGGTCCTGTGATGGGAAAGGTTGGGTCGTCTCCAGCGGCCGTTCCCCTGTGCGTGTGGCACGTCGTCACCGGGCTGGTTCCCAGGGGGTTTCGGAGCTTTAAATTTCACGTCGCAGTCGGCGACAGTCTGTGTTTTACTGTTACTGCTTTCCTTTTGCCAGATTAGGAGGATTGATGATTTCAGTGGATCGTGAGGTTCCACGGCAACGTCTAAAAGCTCGATTTCTGCTTTGTGTCATCTTCATTTGTCGCTGAGTCTCATTTGCACGGGTTAATTGCTAAGCAGCTAAGTCGAGCGCCTTGAGATTCATTCTTAAAATCATTTTAACATTTTATTCGTTCAGTCTCAGGTTGGACTGTCCAGTCCGATACCTTTTTTTGATAATAGATGGTTCTTTCATGGAACCCAATATATTAGGAAACATTTAAAATCTTATTATGGTCTTTTTTTGCAGCGTTTGTGTTAGTGCATGTGAAATAATTTAAGGGGAAAATATTAAAGCAACAAATTTTGATCCCCAAGTCTTGCAATTTGTGTAGACCCCAATAATTTTTACTTTCTGGAGCTCTTGTGAGGCGTACTTTGGTGTCAACTATTGGATACAGTATTCTATACATACTACCACCAATGTTTCGTAAGTTACTAATGCGTCTCTCCACAGTAACGCTGTAATTAAGGACAGAGAGTATATGTCACACCACCTTTATGTTACAGCAAAAGGTGCCATTTCTGGCATACGGCGTTTTCCCACGGAACCTCTCCGGGAAGTACTGTGCATGGGCAAGGGAGGGGGTGGACCTCACGCTGAGTCTCTCTCGGCAGCTGCAAAGTCCCTGGACGCCAGGGCAGCTCCGCTAACAGCCTCCCACTGAGGGAGAAAGGGCGGACTGTTTTTTGGGTGAGGGTGTGAACGAGAAAACTGCTTTTCCCCTTGGATAATTTTCCCACTCAACTTTGAAATGAGTATAAACTCAAGCCAGTCGGTTAGTGTGAGTTGGAGATCGCGTGTTCCGTGTGTTAATGAGGAAAGAAAGAGACACACACAGGAGACTTGAGATGAAATGGGGCTCGTTCTCGTAAGCTGTGACCTGTGTGTTTAGTGCTGCGTGTTGCACGTCATCTTGTCGTTGTTGTTTTTTTTAAATTTCAGTTAGAGTTGACATGCGATATTACTTTGTGTTAGCTTCAGGTGTGCGGCGTGCTGGCTAGACACCTCTGTAATTACAGAGCGATCTCCCAGTTCGACTAAGACCCGCTCGGCACCATCCACGGTTGTTAACAATATTATCGGCTGTGTTCCCCGTGCTGTACTTAACATCACCTCCTTTTTTAACAGCATATTTAAGGGATTAAGAATCAATTTGCGAGAAAGAAGCTCTCTAAAGATTAGCATTTATTTGTAAGGAGTTTAACCGAGTTAAGTTATGAAATCAATGCAGAATTAGAAGACTATCACACGTGCTAGGAAATGAATAATTGGACATTCTGGGGCTAATCAGAACTCGTACGCTGTTCAAAACATGGCAGCATCAGAAACATCAGCATCAGCGGGACGCAACCCTAGGTGCTGTGACTTCAGACGAAGGGATCACGTATTTGTGACGGTGTCACTTCTGCATTCTCGGTCGAACCTGCCTTATATAGGGACCCCCGCCCCTTCCTCCCATCCTGACGCCCCTTTCTCGCCACCAACCCCAGCCAGCCGTAGGTTCCCGGGGTTCGGTGATGGCTACGTGAGCTTCCTCAGGCCAAGAACATGTGAGGAATATGTCTTGGGCCTTCGTGAAAATTCCCACACCTTAAAAAAGGAAGACGGAAAACAAGGGTGCCCCTCCGCCCAAGATACCTGCATTGTGATTCCTGAGACCCAGGAGCACGTCAGGTGGCACGCGGAGGGGCCTGCGTGTGTGGTCACCGTCAGAGACCTTGAAATGCAGGCTGCGTCCCGGATCCGCTGTGTGGGCGGGCTCGGTGCCGTCGCCTCGGCCCTCGAAACCCGAGAACTTCTCTCTGCTGGGAGACGGGAGAGCTGAGCAGAGAGGGGCGTCGAGGAGTTGGACGTTCGAGAATGACTCGATCTGCCAGGACTCGGTGGAGGGCGGAGAAGGCGGCCATGAGCCGAGGGAGGCAGGTGGCCTCAGTGACCAAGAACCACCCCCAGCCGACCCCCAGCAGGGAAGACAACCAGCTGCGGCTGGCAAGGGCCGCCTGCAGCCTGCCCACACGTCGACCCGCGTGGCCGAGCGGGGAGCTGGCTGAGCCACGCTGGCTCAGGCCCCCGGCACCTGGGAGGCATTCGTGGGAGCCGTGTTGGCTTTAGCCACTGGATGCGTGGGAGGTTCTCGCAGGCAGCTGTGGAAAACACTAGACGTGCTCAGCAGGTATCGGGGACTGAGACGAATGTAACAGGAACAGGAACCAGGGTGTCCTGTGGGGTGCACTACGAAATCAGATTCTCTGAGGTCGAACGCTGGGCTCAGCGAAGTTCAAGTATTCTGTCGTTTGCCTTCTTCTTGTATTTTTGATGATGAAATGCTAAGGGCGACATCCTGGACGAGAGACATGTGGCGCTTTGCAGATTCACTGAGGTCCGGGTCAGCTCGGACTCACTGTAAATGGCTGATGGGCTCCACCCCGGTCGCAAGTTCACTCACCTAAACAGAGTTGCCCTCCTCACCTGTCCAGTTACTAGCGCCCAACTGCGGTCCAAAAATATTCGATGGAAAATTCCCGGAATAAACAGTGCGTCGTTGTAAATCGAGTAGCGTGATGGGGTCTCTGCCATCACGCTCCATCCTGCTGGGACCCGGGCCGTCCACGCTGTGTTGGCTGCTCGCTCATCGGCCGGTCCCTTAGCAGCCTCTCGGGCATCAGGTCGACTGTCACGTGGCACTGCTCACGCTTCCGTAGCCCCCACTGATGCCACAACCGCAGGACTTGTATTGCAGTATGCCGTTATAACTATTCTATTTTATTGCTGGTTATATTGTTCTAAATCTCTTACTGTGCCTAATTTATGGGTTAAACTTTATCGCAGGTGTGTGCGTAGGAGGAAAACATAACGTGTAGGATTCAGAATCACCCACGGTCTCAGGCATCCACAGGTGTCTTGGAACGTGTCCCCAGTGGAGAAAGGCAGGACTACTGTATTCGCTTCAAAATTAAATTATATTCTATCTATTCGTTCAGTCATATAATTTCAAAAATCATTTTTCAGGATATCTGATTATTTCCCAAGATCTAAGTTCTTCTTTTTCCTCATCTTTTTTTCTCTTTCTTTTTAAAAATTCATTATTTTATATAATGCATTCACTATTAGCATTTTTTTAAAGAAGGTTAAAAGTTCCTTGCCGTTTACGAACACGTGAAATTCCGCTATTATCGTAGGGAGATATTTTGCGGTTTCCAGGTGGGTATGTTTTGAGGATTTCAGGCTTACAGAATTGTACGGCAGTGACGCTATACGAGGGCGTAAGACTTCCCAGGATTGCCTCGCAGTTCCTGGTGAAAAATAGCGCTTCAGTCACAATGAAATAAAAGTGAGCGTTTCCCTCTGGCTGAGCTTCGAGCACGTTTACATTCTTATGCGCTAGGAGAAAATTTTAAATGAATTATTTGGTAAAACTAAAGGATCTCAACAGAGAATCATCCAACTAATGAATAAAATGATGTTACGCATGAATGGACAGAGGAAGCCATAAAAATTTTACTAGGGCAGCGTACCAAAAATCTGTAGCAATATAAATTTCATGTCAATGTGAGAAACAATTTCGAGTATTAAAATTCTTGATAAGAGAGCAGGTTAATGTTACCAGCTGTGCATCTTCGTGTTTGCCGCTGTTCCCAGAGGACAGATCCAGGATCCCTGGTGGACGCCGGGGTCTGTGGGCTTTACAGTCAGTTTTCAGGATTTTTCTCACGAGGGCCTTTATTGATGCATGTTTATTCAGCACGGTTTCATTGTCATAAGTCCCAGAAATCACTCGATGGAATTTAAATAATAGATATTTGCAAATAGACACGATGTTCTAACTTTATCTTGTTGGTCTGCATTTACACCTTTCTGCAAAGCAATTACTTCCTTACGCTCCTCCCTACTTCTTTACTTAATAAAATGCAGCATCCTTTATAACTGCGGCTGACGCTCGAGTAACGTGGGTCTGAGCCGCGTGGATTCACAGGGTGGCGTTTTTTCCGCAACGTGCCGTCGGCCCACCGCACCCTGGGTTTTGCGTCCGCGCGTTCGCCCGAGGTGGAAACAGTGCCGCGGGTCTGCGGTGGCACCCGCCAGCGTGCGGGGCCGGCCGAATGCTTGTTCCACATCACTGTTTTCTTAGCAAGAGACTTGAGCATCTGTAGTTTGGGGAGGATCCTGGAAGCAATCCCTCGCAGACACCAAGGGAGGCCATAGTTAAGTTTTGGGGGAGTCAAAGTTATACGTGGATTTTCCATTGCGCGGGGGTCAGCACCCCTGACTCCCACTTCGTTCGGGAGTCGGTGGACACCTCTTCTCGCCACCGGCTCCCTCCATCCGCACACCGGCAGCCCCTCACGGTGGACGCCGGGCGGCTGGTCTGCAGCCAGGCCTCAGCTTGACGCCGAAGTCACTCATCCCCAGCACCCCCGGCTGGGCTGTCAGGAGCACCGAGGCCCCGGTCTCATGGCGTGTGGTGGACGCAGGGAGGGGACAGCACACAGGCGCGCTGCACCTCGCTTATGGACCACGGACCGGTGTCGCGGGACGTTTGCAATACCTTCCAGTTTGCCAAACCAGAGGCCTGGCGAGGAGAGGCCCTTTTAAGCCCAGAGTAGAAGCGAAGTGATTTATTTCGCTTACTCTTTCTGTGCCGGGCGCTCCGAGGTGCGGGGGCGGAAGGTGGAAGTTTCTGTGAGGAGGGCGCTGGATGCGCAAACGTAAGTGGCTCAGAGATGATGTCGGCATTCGCAGGAGGAAGTCACTAGGCACCAACCACTCTGGGGTGATTCGGAGACCGAGGCCAGCCTCGAAAATTGAAAATAATGCACCTCTGAGCAACTCATCGTATCAAAGTAAGGTAGAACGAGTAGAAAAATGATCTAGAAATTGCTACTTAAATTTTTAATGACATCATATTTATTATGCCATTACTATAGATCATGTTTTAAATATTCATACATTTAAAAAACATAGCATTCCTGTTAAGAAAAGGCTAAATGGTTTCTATTCAACTGGATCATTGGTTTTGTCTGCAGTCCCTGAAATGGTGTAGAATCACGATGTTTTGTGACTTTGAACGTACAGTTTGTGAGCGGTGGAGGCGCACGGAGCTGAGTCGGACCCGGGGCGGGGTGGGCTCGGGGGCTGTCCTCTGCCCTCACTGTGGGTGCAGACGCCCCTCTCCACGGCCGGCTGGGCCGGGGTGTGCGCCTCCTCGCCCATCCATCTCTGAACAGCTTTTGCCTCGTTTCTAGCAAGCTCCAGGTAGCACGAGGCGTGACGGGATATTAGAGGGTGGCAAGGGGGCTCGCTGCTTCCTCCCGCTTCCTTCCTGCCTGTTCTGACAGCAGGGGACACTCCTGTGACCGGTGGCAGCTCCCCTGGGAAGCGGCTCCTCCTGGATGGTACCCATCCTCGCGTTAACGCTTTCCTCCCCGGCCTCCTTCAGGCCAAGGAGCGGCGAAGCCTCACCGCTCCGTGGCTCCGTGTATGGGTGGCCTGGAGCCCACACGTGTGTTGAGCCCCCGGCCTCGCTTCCCTCTCTCTAGTCTCTTTGGAATTCCATCGCAATGTGCCTTCTGTCTCCCTCAAGAACCGTGACCGATACAGGTGACGGAGGACATTGCTGGCTGGCAGGAATGTATGGAGTGAGAAAAAAAGGCATAAAATATCACAGAACTGATGAAGGCCGATGGCTGGTGCAGAACTACACCAGGTGTATTATCTAAGAGAGTTGGGAAACTGGTTTCAAAGGAATCAAACAAACGAGTGAAAAAAGACAGGGAGAAAAAAAAAAATAAAAGAATAGGACAAAAGAAAGGAATCTAGGAAAAGTAGAATAGCCAAAACCATTTTGCATAAGCATAAAGCTGGGGGCCTCACACCTCAATTTCCAGAGTCGCTATGAAACTAACTCTAGGGATCAAGTCCCTGGCGTTGGTGGAAGGTCTGCACGTGGATCCACGACACAGAAAGGGAATCTGGGACTGGACCCCACAAAACCCCAAAGACAATTCTATGGAGAAAGAAGAGTGTTTTCAACAAAGGGTGTTAGACTAATTACACATCCATATGCAAAATAATAAATCTCAACCTGTACCTCACGCTATATAAAGTAATTAGCAAAAATTAATCATAGTCATAAACATAACTCCTAAAACTAAAATGTCTAGGAAAAAAGTCACAATATATCTGTAACCTTGGATTAAGGAAAGATCGCTTAGACACAACACCAAAAGCACAATTTGTTTAAAGAAATGGGAAAGCAGACTTCATAAAATTTAATAACTTTTGCTCCGTAAAAGACTGTTAAGAAAATGAAGAGACAGTGATGCCATAAAGTAGGGAGGGACAGCAGCGTGGGAGGCGAGTGGGTGGCCGGGGGTGACAGCGGGCAGACGCCGCCGGGAGCCCCGTGGGCCACCCTGCCCCGGGCGTCTGCGGGTTGACGGTCGTCACCTGTCACCACCACGCACGTGGCTCTGCCTTAGTCATTCGTTTGTGCGGCAAGGAGCCTGTCGCTCTCACAGCAGAGCCGGATCAGTCGTCAGGACCAAGGACACGTCAGATGGGGGGCGGGGCGGGCGCCAAGACCCGAGCTGTCCCGCGGACGCACACGTCGCCGGGAGAGGGCGGCGCGGTCACCCCTCCGGCGAGTCCGCGCCGGGCGCCAGAGCCCCGCAGCGGGACGGCCACCCCGCGGTGCGGCGCGCGCAGCGCCAGCGTCCGGCGGGAGACGCGGCGGCCAGGGTCCCCCTGGGACGGAGCCCCGGGCCGCGAGGCCAGCTGCCGGCCAGCGCTCCGGCAGGACCCAGGGGTGCGCCGCCCGCGCCGTCCCGGGGCGCCCCCGCCCCCACCCCCGGCCCTGGACACGCGGCATGTCACTGTGACTTCCGTCTCCAGCGGTGCGCCATGTGCTTTTTTTATACTTACATTTTTAGATTGGAATTTTATATCCTGCTTGTTAGCCCAGGCAACGTTAGACCCTTCACACTTACCAGCATTTATTGTGAATTCAAAAATATTTCTGTTCGATACTGTATAATCTGATTTTATTTATCTATAGAACAATTTAAATTTCACCCCTAACAAAAGTAAACATAAAATTTTTTAAAAGTATTTTATGTAACTCATTTATCATGCTTAATAGCCATGATAGAAACATAAATACATGTAAACAATTTTATTTTTCACTTTTAACAATGGAAAATGTGAAATAGATACACGTAAAATGTTATGATTTACTGTAAAATATTATAAGCATCATTTTAATGAAAGTTTAATAAGTATCACAGCTTTTATTAAAACCATAGTCTTAAGAAATGGGAAAAAGAATATTGTCAAGGGTATCTTCATATCAATTAGCTTTTTGTTTTTAAAAATGTAAGAAAAAATCACGATGATCCATAGAGTCAAACTACAAGATCGAAAGTGAAACTTCGACCTTGAGACGACACAGTTTAAACAAAAATGCTACTTAAATTAGGAAGAAACAAACCCTATGATAAGACCCCACTCCTTACCAGGTTTTAATTTAATGCTTGCTACCATGTGGAAACAAAACATATTAAAAAAATCAATCCCTAAGTTTTACGATATCATTAGCTTCATCAGCTGACTCTATCTTGGTTTCTGCAATGAAGTTCGTGCCCGGATGACACACGACTGCACACATGCGCGTCCCCTGTCCCCATGCTGCGGCCGCGGCCAGCCAGTCAGCTCAGGGTCAAGTCAGAGGACAGAGTTTCCACTGTGGCTTTGGTTTTCATTCACCATGGAAGCGTCCGGAAACCAGAAGAGAATCTGTTAACCGCTCTTCCATAAGCAGAAGGGCTTTTCCGAGGACAAAAATTAAGAAATAAAGTTAACACTCTGTTGTTTGAACATTTAAAAGAGAGAGCGTTCTGGTCAGTCAGTGTGAAATGTGTGCTGCAAGTTACCTCTGAAGCGAAGGCCGACAAAGCTTTCTGTATCGAGAGGACAAACACTGACAAAGTATGGGCGGCGAGAGCTAAGTGTACCGTGAAGGCCCTTCGGGTTGAAGAATGGAACTCCGCGTACGAGAGAAAATAGTTATGATTCAGCGGATCATTAGAAAATGATATAAAGACTCATTATCTGGTATATAGGTTGGAAATTGGTGTCCAAAATTTCAGAAAGAAATATATCCTTAAATGAGTCCGCGATAAATGGTCACCTGAGTTTGATAGCAGCTAATGGCAGCATTCTGCATGTTTGGTAAGGGAGCGTAATCGGAGAGGTCGAAGGAATAAATTACTATCTTTATTAAAACCCCGGAAGACTGTGAACGTCAGTACTAATGAGGGATTTGCAAAAGGAACTTATTTGACGCTGAAAAATCCCTTGTATACTGTTTTCTAGATATCGCTGTTCGAATTGATTATTCAGTTATCTCCAAGAGAGTGGAGGTTTCATCATTCTTAAAAAATGAAGCCTCTAGCGCATTTTGATACTGTATTTTATTTTAATTCTGGGTTGTCAGGTTCTCCCCACACAAGTGAGGTTTATCAGACTGGTCACAGTAAACGACAAGGCCCAGGTGCCACTGAGGAGAGAGGATGACGCCACTTCCTAGAACAAGGGTTCAGTGACTAACAGAAAGATGCCACCCCTTACAGTACGCATTCGGTAACTAACTTCCTTTTGTGTTGTTTGGAAGGAGTAAGATGGCCACATGTCAGAGGTTACATGAGGGTGGGGGAACGCTAAAGGCGCAAGACTATAATTCTATGTAAATCTTTGGTTTTAACGTTTTCCAGAATAAAAAGAAAGCAAAAAGACAATGAGAGATGTTATTTCTAGATGTGGGCTTTGAACATCCGTTTTGACTTTTTAAAAAATATTTTGTGGTTTCCTTCCTCTCCTCGTATTGGTCATCCACATTGACTCATCTGATTTATCCTAGTTTCATTTAGTAATTAGTTAATTGATTCAACAAGCATGTATTTACGTGTCTACTTGGGCTTAAGAGTTACAGCTATGAATACAAGGTTTCTAGTATCAGGGAGTTTCTGAGGGTAGTTTGCACTGGAGATGGGTTATGGAAGGCTGTGTGTGTGAGTGTGTGTGTGTGTGTGTGTGTGTGAGTGTGAGGGAGGCATTACCACGGGAAGTAGGGCATGGGGTAAAGGTATTGTACCCATCACTATGACTTCAATGAAAAGAGATCGTTTTAAATGAACTAGCCAACTCTAGCCATGATTATATTACATACAGCGTATATTTAGATATCATCTTAACCATTAAAATTTATTACACACGCATCTTTTGGGTAAGGATGAAGAAAGGAGTAGAGACCATTTTTCATTCTAAGAACAAATTCAATGCATTTTTTTTGGTAGTAATTTTACACAAAAGGCCTGGAAACGCACCTCAATGTTTTCTGTGATATTTCCCAGGAGATATCGCTTCTCTCATTTGCAATTCCCTGGGGGGGAAAGGAAGTTCCGAAAACTGTTGTGAAATGAATCGCCTTTTGTCCCACTCACCCTTTGTTCTCTCATCTCAAATGAGTTTCTGTTGAAATCTTGGTACTCGGCTAAAGGCCCTCGCAGGAAGCAGAGGGGAGCCAGGACTTCAGGAAAGAACTAGAAGGTCACTGAACTTTTTTGCACAGCTTCAGGGAGATGCTTAAAATATTCCACTGACTTCTTGTCCCTGAAAGAAAAGAAAAGAAAAACTAGGATGGGAATGAGAGAAGAAGAATGCGTGAGAAGTAGCTGGAGGGATTGACTGAAGAAGAAAAATTAAAATAACTGAATATGCATGGTTTACCGAAACAACAAGGCAGAAGGCCACAGCAGATGACTTCGAATATCTGTATTCTTAGAGGACACACGTGTTAGTAGCAGGTTTTAGGCATTATGTGGCAGAGTGGGAACGGACTTATAAAAAAGTGAATTTAAGTTCAATATTTGTAAATTTTTCAAAAGTGAAGTGTGTCACTTTGAGGAAAAGAAAAATGTTCCTTGGGGGAAGTCTTGAGTTATTGCAAAAGAAGGAGGAACAAAACGGAATATGCCATTGTCTGTTTTCCAGGAAAGGAATCCTGAGGGAATTTGTTTCTCCTTTGGTTTCATTACTAGTAAATTTAAATAAGTCTTCTGGGGATGACTTTTGAATGCCTAAAAGATGAAGGTGATATGTAAATATTTGGAGACCATCAGAGTTTAAAAAATTCAGGATAAGAAAGATCTGTGATAAGCAACATCCTCTTTAAGGCAGAAACCTAATCACGATCAATACGGTCAAAGCTGCACCCCTGCTGTCATGCGTTTGAATATAGAAGGTTGCGTGGATCATCATCCACGGCTTTCAGACCTCATCCTAACAGCTGTATCCACGGTCCATCAAACCGCTCCCGTGTTTTGGAAAAGGAGGCAGTTAACGCATGGGTGTTTCATCTCCTTTCATCTCCCTGCCCACCCACTGGGGTAGTTTCTGGCGAGTAGTGAGATTTGCCAAAATGGCAGAAATCCCAAGACAGGGGAAGCCAAAATGACAGGTCAAACGCCCCAAAAGCAGACAACCACATTTAATACCTCAGAGGTGGCTGTGGTGTGTCACGACTTGTGAAAGACATTTTCTAGGAAAAGGGAGGCGAGTGAGTGTTTTACAACAGAGGAAAGGTCACTGCTGTTTGTAAGGTGACCCCACGAGACAGCCCACACTGGCGGCTAGCACCGAGTAGCCCCGGGCGACGGGGTCAGGAGCCCGAAGAAGGAGGCAGGCGACGGGGTCAGGATCCCGAAGAAGGAGGCAGGCGACGCGGTCAGGATCCCGAACGAGGCAGGCTGCCCACTGACTTCTCGGCGGGCTTTTATTTACCAGGAACCAGTCACGTGGGCTTATAATTTTTGGCAGCGCAGTGTGGAGTGGGCACATATTTCTTCCAAAAATCTTCAGCTACCTCTCGGATATGTTATGGGCGAAGAGGCAGACAATCATCTTTTTGGGAGAAATGTGAGTGTCCTCCCCGTTGCTCCTGGCGGTGGCTGTAAAAGTCAATGCGGGGGTCACAGCCCCGTGTGAGGACTGGGGGTGGCGTGGGGCGCCCGGTCAGTCCTCCCTCGCAGCAGGCTGGGTCACCATCTCCGGCCATCAGGCACAGAGCCCCGTAAGGGTCTCAGTGTGCGAGGCCCGTCTCCTCTCGTGTGTGTGTGTGGAAGGGGGAGACATCTTCCCGTCACTCTCCCTGTAGTAGTTACTCACCCCCTGGGGCTGGTCTCGTCACCACGCTGGTTTCTTCTTTGACCGCGACAGCAGGAAACATCTCTGAGACGGGCAATACTTTCTTGCTGAGCCTGGTTCCGTTCACTTCCGTTCAGAGCTCAGCGTGAGCTGATACCTCTTGGTTGTTCTGTGTAGTCGTTTTCACTGGGACCGCCCGGGGTCCTCGTCTCTTGGGGATTGTCAGAGACTGTATACTAGGGCCGCCCAGGACCCCCGGACGGTGATATTTGCAGTTGAGACTGTACCATGCCAGTGAGCACATTGGTCCCAGAGCCGACCATGTGTCAGCTGTCCCCTGGGGGCTTTATCCGGGTGTGTCTGGTAGAGAATTTAGCAGAAAATTTCAGAGCCACTCTTACAAGTCTTTCGTGATGTAGTAGACACTGCCCAAAACTTCGTGTGCTTCATCTTATGTAATTATCCTTCTAATCTTTTGAAATACATGCTCTTATTTCCACTTTCATATAGGAAGAAACTTGGGTTTGGACAAGTTTTAAAAACTGTCCAGTTTCACAGTACGATTATGTGTTAGAAACAGTTGACAAAGGTCTGTCTGACTTTAGTCGAAAGGGGCCATGGTCCCTCATCCCTACCAAGGAGGCGAGGTCAGGACTTCCGATTTGTGAGAATCACAGGGGCACAGCTCACCCATTTGTGGGTGAACAAGAAACAACTCAGCCTGCCGTGAATGCCGTGCGGGGAACTCACAGAGCAATCGATCGATGAAACGTACTTATGAGAAGTTTCGTTAAGTTCTTGGTTGCTGAGGGAGAACGAGAGTCCGTGACGAACACGAGAGAGATCTGGCCACGGGCAAGAATCAGCAAACGCGAGCAGCGGAAGGAACGCGCCTCGCGATGAAGCAGGTGTGTTCCCGGCGAAGTCCAACCTTCACGTCCTGGCTTCGGCTCCGGAGCCTGCGTGATCGGTGAGACACAGGTACGAGCCGAGGCTCACTCTGCAAAAAATGTGTGCCGTTCTTGCATCAGATAACTTTTTTGATTATCCTATATGGCTTAAAATAAAATCATCTTTCTAGATTGAATGACAGATGGGTAGGCAGATGACAGAGACCAGGCCTGAAAGACCGGAAGTGACAATTTTTGTCAAGAGCCTGGTACCCAGGATGGGCAGAACGACAGTCCTTCTCTGATGTAATATTATCATTTTTCCCAGGGCTTTAGGTCTTGTCAAGATCGGGGTTTTGCTCCTTTCCTAAGATTGCCTACTTAAGTGACCAAGCATCATTTTAGCACCATGGACAGGGGTTAGCCCCACAGCGAGCTTGTGCCTTTATTCACGATCCAAATTGTAACAAAAAGGTTCTTTTAGGCCTTTTCTCAGATTTCACCTTCTCCACGAGGACTGCCTTGACCACCTCATCTGGCTCACAGCCTCACCCCAGCCTTCTTCAACCCTTTGCCTCCTGCCCCCCCCGCCATATAGCTTTACCTTTTCACTTTTCAGTTTTTAATTCTACCACTTAATCCTTCCGATAGGTGTGTACATATGTGTTTACTTCTACGTATCTAGATTATCATTAAATATTGTCTTAATTGTCCGTCTTTTTCCACTGGCTCTGTAGGTCAAGGGTAATTGCTCATTTGATTCACTCTCACATTTCCATCGCCTGGAATAATGCTTGACGCAGAGCGGGCACTCGGTAAATATCTATGAATGAATGAGCAGATGTACATTCATTATTGTTCGCACTAATTTCAGCTCTGTGCTTGAAAGATTAATTTTTTAGAAGACCATAAATACATGGACGTTGTTTACTTGCTTGTATTTTACCAGAAAAAGCCCCAAAACTTACTGGTTTCTGCCTACAACCGGGCAACTGCTTCTAAAGGCATAGATATTATGACTCCTTTTATTGACATTATTTTACAAAAATTATGAGTACAAGAAGATTTGACTTCATTTGAGATCATCCAGTGGCCATATCCTTTTCCACTGCATATTACTTATCTCAAAATACGAAGCAGGCAGAGTTTTTGAAGGAAGCAATTTCTTACAAAAATTTTGCCTGTATAGTGTTCTAATTAAGTCCTGTAATCCTCACAGCTCTCCCATGGAGCCTCTTCTATTATTGCTCCCAGTTTAAGTGTCTTGTACTTTTTTTTAATTAAATTTATTTATTAGAGGAACAGCAGCACCCCTCCTATAAATCAGCGAGCTAAGCATTCCTGTGAAGTTACCTGGCTTCAGAGCCTATTCTTGTCCACTGTAGTGATGCCGCTTTATATTTTAGTTTACTCTTTATTTCTCAGGATGGAGAGGAAGTTAAGGGTGGCGAGGGCCGGCAGGAGGGCGTGTCGTGACCTGCACGGTCCCATATAGGGAGTTTGACCAAGGTCTCTTACAGCACTGAGCTACGACTCAGAGCTAGAGAAGGCACACATCGGTGTGTGGAACCTGGCGTCAGCTGTTGGGTCCATTCCAAGTACTCAGAGGTCCCAGCCTAAGAAAATGATCAGCTTTGCATCAGGGCATTTGACATTAATTGGGTTTTGCCCATCTAAAGAGAAATATGGGTATATATCAATTGCCAGGCAACAATAACAAAGAGTTTGGGGTCAATGCCAGATGCTCACCTAGAAGGACACACACATCCAAACAGCGCTGTGTCAGTGTGGACAGTTATCCGGGAGCTGTGCAAATGGTCAAGGCCAGCACGCAGACGCCGTGCGAAGTCCCAGATCCACTTTTTAATGGTGAAAACTTTGAAATAAACACA
>CM053511.1:54378382-54400294 GCA_028627145.1 Eidolon dupreanum | reverse complement strand
GTGTGTGTGTGTGTGTGTGTAATCAACTCTGGCTTTTCTCTCTTTTTGGCATTGAGGTTAATCAAATAAAAGCTAACTTACCTTAGCTCCAAACTCTTCTATTCAACTTTAATGATATTTTGAAGAGGACATCTGGATTTCTTCTAAAAGTTTTGCTTTTCCCATTTTTGTTTTAAAATGAAGTCTGGAGATCATGTTTTACATAGTATGAGATAAGGATGTATTTTAATCCCTTTCCATATGGACCTCCAATTACACAAGCATAATTTATTGAACAGTTCATTTTTTTTTATTCATGTCTAGTGCTTCTGCTTCATATACAAAGTTTTCATTGAAGTGTGGATTTGCATCTGTTATCTTTATTTAGTTCCATTGGTCTAATTATCTCTTACACGCTGTTTGAAATACAATGTCTTTTGTCTTGATATATAATAGAGGCAATTTTTGTTCTTAAAGATGTCTTGATTATTAGTGACTCTATGTCACAAAAATTTTAGGCCGATTTTTTCCAAATTTATTGAAAAACACTGCTTGAATGTTATTATTTTGCACTGAATTAATAGAATAATTTTGATAGAACCTGAGATATTGAATATTTTCATCTATAAGCATTGTAGAAAATTCACCATTTATTCAATGAATATAAACTATTTTTCCATGAGCTTCATACTTATTTTTGGTTGGACTTACTATTAGGTATCTTTTCTTCAATTATAAATGAGTTTTTTTTAGTAAAGTATTTTTTAGGACTATATAGATTTACAGAAAATTTGATTTAATTGAGTTCGGCATACCCAATTCCTGTATTATCAGTATCTTATATTTGTACGGTGCATTTGTTGGGAGTACTGATCCAATATTGATGCCTAATTATTAAGTAAAGATTAAATTCTGTTCAGATTCCTTACATTTTGTGTAACATAATTTTCCATTTCAAGATTCCATCACGGGCACCACATGACACTCTGTTGCTGTGTCTCCTTAGAGTCTTTTGGGCTGTGACAGTTTCTCAAAGTCCATACAGACCAAACTAAAACACAACTTTTCTTTGACTTTGTAGAAGTGAAATTTGTTTACAATTTCACGGGAAAAATTGTTTACCATTTTTTATTATTTTTTTACACTTTTACAGGGAAAGCCAAGTCAATGACTTTATCTTTATGAATAGAGAAATCTATGTGGTTACCAAGATTTTAAAATAATTTCTCATCTGTCGTCTGGAGCACAGCACGAGGGAACTTCGGGTACATGCTTTTCTCTAGTAGGACCCACTCGTGGATTTAGGGGCGTCACATAGTGGAAAGCACGTGTCTCTGCAAAGGCTGTGTTTCGATTCTAACCCGTCTGCCGATGGGCTGTGTGAGTTTACGAAACTAAAAAAATTATTTATATATATATATATATATATATATATATATATATATATATATATATGATCTTCCCTGTAGCTTCAAAATTTAAAATCTCAAGATTGTCTTTGTGTTATAAACTCTAAATCTGTGTTTGAATGCTCTTATTTTCATGATGTACAGCATGAATAGGCTCTGTGTGTGTGTGTGTGTGTGTGTGTGTGTGTGTGTGTGTGTAACTTTTGGAATGACCAGGGATGATTACAGAACAGATGTTTTTATTGCGCAAATATGGCCAGACTTCCCAAACTGGAGTGCTCTGCTGGGAGTTGATGCTCATAGAAACCCGTGTCCCTGCTCTCGTCCGTCCTTCGGTTTTGCCACTTGTCAAATCACCCTGTTTCCTACCTCAAGGAGAATCTTAAGTCTTCTGAATGAGACACCCAGAGACCAGAACACGAGTTCTGTGCTAAAGATTTAGCAGTGCTTCAAGCCTAGCTCCTTACATTCTGCAGGTGTTTAGGGAGGTTTTAAAGATATTATTTATGATAAATGAAATGTGATAAGTAAAAAACAAATACCAATAAACGTATGTAGATACACTCACGATGGTTAACGGCATGGTGTACTGTTAATGTTTGGTGAGAGTTTACAAACTATGAGGGAAGATAATAATTTACTTATAAGAGAATCACAATATTAGTTCCATTCAAATGTTGGAAAATCATAAGTAATAATAATAATGGAACTCTAGAATGTACAGGAAACAACCTAACACTTCGTTCATGCTTACAAATAAACCGCTTTGTCTTTTCCACATTCTCCTCTGGGCCTAAGGTATAGCTGTAAGCAGCATTATAATTGTGGTCGATGTGGATGCTAATGCATTTATTCTCTTTTTTTGAGAGACGTGGGGAGAAAGAGAAGGAATAATTTTTAAGATGATATTTCGAATAGTCTTTAAACTTTTAAGATTATTTTCTAATTAAAAAATTGAGCTACGTGTTAGCCTGTTAATTCAATAAAAAAGAAAATCGTAATGGAAAAACATCATAGTTGTTATTAATCATAGCACCCTATTGATATTTATCTAATCACGTGACCATTGGGCTGCAGCTCGATCATTCACACAAACTTTGTAGCCTTGCAATGGATATTGATCATGGAAAGACCGATTTAGCTGCAGTCATTGGTAAGGAGCTAAAATAGCCAAGAAACCCGTACGGGTCATGATTCTGGTTGCTTTGGCCTCTGGGTGGGTAGCCAATAGATGAGCTCTGCAGCGGTTCTGAAATAATAGGAATTTAGCCACATCTTTACATTTTGGAATAATCACAAATAATATTTAAAATACTACGTACGTCTAATTTTAGTTATCAATTTCCACATTATTCGGCATCATGGTTTTAATTTTTGCTGCAGCTTCTGATACACAGTGAAATGATGATCATCAGCCTAGTCTCTCACGAAGATGCTAATGTGAGCGGAAATTCTGGACTATTCAGAAAATGCTAACATAGGAAGACTCCCTAGGTATATACGCAGTCGCCGGCGTGGGCATGTTAAGGCACCGTGGTGCCCTCAGGAGTTATGTGGAATAAGAAAAGTCTTCCTCGGTGTGAAAATCTGTGGTGGCGATGGGGGGAATCCTAAAAGACACATATAGTGATAAGATGTAATATTCTAAATATATAGATACAGACAGATATATAGACATACATTCCAAAATTAAAATTTAGTGTGATTTGCAATTAATTCAAAAAGTTTTTTGGACTTGGAAAAAAGATCTCAGACATCACCTAAGAAAAGAGACACGTGAAAACACCTAGGAAGTTTGAGACGAAGAATAATAGAAGATTTTACATTTTGAAACATATTTTAAAACTATATTATTTAACAAAAATTGGCGAGGTGAAAAAGTAGATTCACCAGTGGAACTGGATATAAAAGTCTAGAAAAAGATGTGAATATATTTGAAATTTTAGAATATTATAATAGGAGTTTTTCGAGACAGTGGGATTAGTCAATAATTGTTACATAGACTGGAGATTTGCCATATGTAAATAAAAACCTAGAACCCTACCTCATGTATCACATGAAATATTTTCAGATTTATCAATGACATACTTTTTTTTTAATTTACAATTTTTGTTTTAAAAAGTTAAAGTAAGACACAAAACTCAGAAACTAAAACAAACTTTGTTATCTTTTCATCCTTAAACACCTCCATCATCGTTTTACCCTGTAACAATAACAACGATAATTTCTCTCCAGAAAATAACCACCAACATCTGAAAAACACATGTTCATACCTTTGATATGTAAAGATTCCTTAAAATGTAATATATATATATATATATTTTATATATATTTACATATATAAATATATAAAAGCACAGATATGTTCAACTTTAGTAAAAAACAAAAAAAAAGCAAAACACAATATTACTTTATCAGAGCGGATAGAAAAGAGCTAAATACATTGACAGAACTGTATTACTGAGCAGGACTATCCAACAGAAAATTTTGTAATGATGGAAATTTTTTATATCTCTAATATCAAATACGATAGCCATGAGCCATATGTGATTTTTGAGCATTTGACATATGACTACTGTGACTGAGGAAATACATTTTAATTTAAGTTTAATGAATTAGACTGTACATTTGCATAGTCCCTAAAGGCTAGTTGCTATCACAGGACAGTGTGATTATAGTTCTTACTGAAATATAGGCTTTGCCACGTTATTGTCAGGAAGAGTTAAACATCCCAACTTTTCATGGAATCTGGCTGTAAGCTCCACATTTTCCAAGTACGTTGCCTCTAACCTAAAAATTCACATAGAAAGTTTTGCTGTAAGAAAATAGCATAAGTACAAAGAATGTGTGTATGAGCATGTTTATAGATTTGGAAAAAATGGAGACCATATAAATGCCTAAAAATAGAGAAAACAGTGAACAGATTTGGCACAGAATGTCCATACAACCTACACACAGCGTAACGTCCATGTGGCTTCCGATCTGTGGTCGCCGTCCTTGGAACTTCAGGTACGATGGGACATGATAACTATGGAGCTGTGTGACAAATGTCTGGAAGAGTCACATTGTCATTTTCCGCTTTTGGAGACCACCCTGCTGTAGGTAATTCCTCAGCCAACGTTGGTTCTGAATGAATGACTCCTCATACTTATTTCTCATGTCGATTTTACTAATTACTAAAACTCTTAAGCCTTTTACCTACATAACAAATAGGTGGATTTTGAGTAATATGTGTGCCATGACATTGAACCTGAATGTCTCTTCTCATCATCCTCTGTGAAACTATAAACTTGCCAAGAGGCGGGAATGTCACAGTTAATACTATTCCCCAGTGTCAGCAGACACACAGCAATAACACGATAAATATGTGTGGAATTAATTAAATAAGTGACTCGTATTTTCTTAGACAGCTGCCCATTGAATGGGGTAAAAAATTCCAGTCTGACTAATTAATTCCTCAAAGCTTATCTGTTATAAATGAGCGATAAATTCAAATGTCTGGGTTAACACAACGCCCAGTTCTGAGCCTCGGTCCGTATATCTATCATCAACTCTGCCTGGCATTTTGTTTTATTAAAGCAACACCGACAACCACATAAATTATTCAAAAATAAATAAATAAGACTAAGTTATGTAGGCTTCATTAGTTGTAAACTTCGATAAGCCATCCTGATAATTTAGCAGTAATCGTTTGTACATTTTTATTGGTAAAGCCGTATACCTCCTCCTCCAATCCTATTCTTTGATTTTTAACCAATAGATTTTACATTATGAAAACAGATAATGCAACTCTTAACAAGTTTTTCTTTCTTCTCTGGAAATATTTGTAGAAAACAGGTTTAATTTTACGTAGAAGAATGCCTTCCTTTGTCTTTTTTTCTACTGATTTTTTAATGGCACTGACATCACATCTGTAACAACCAAGGAGTCATCAGAAAAACATGCCACGTTTCACGGGGGAAAAAGTCATGGAACAAACCTAAATTAAAATGTAAGAGAAACGAGAAGGAGATCATTGAATCCGTTCAGAGGGAGATTCGGTCCATTTCTTTCATCTTCTCTTTGCCTCTCTGTGTTTTTTAGCAGCGGCCAGGTGAGGACTAGCTGCCCCGCATGTGAGCATTTCACGTGGGTCTGGGGTGCCCGTTTGGCCAGGTACCACTGGGGACTTCCTAGTTCACCTGCCAGTTGTTCTTTTAAGTGACTTTTAAAATCAGCTTTTAAGTCACCCTGTTCTTGCCTGTAATCGGAATCAGGAGTTATGAAAGGAAAAAATATCCCTTTGAAATTCAGTCTCGCTCTTGAACTCGCTGTCTGAAGACACATGTGGTTACCACAAAGTCAAGATTTGGGAGGCCTTGCATTTCTTTAAAAAAGTTTAAAAAGTATTAACTCTGAAAGAATCAGCATCACCACTTCATGTAAATGAGCCTGCTGTGAGTGTATCCTATGATTTTTCCTTCTAAATGCACATTTTTAGGGGGTCACGAATGCAGTCAAGATTTGATATTTCAAAAAAAAAATACGTTTTACCATTGACTCCCTTACAAATAGCTTTTATAATTGTTAAATTTGTAACCCTGTCTCTCACTTTCCTATTTTCTAAGTTATGTCTTTTAATAGTTTCCTATTTACTTGTTTTTTCATCACAGTCTTCCTGGAGCGTACGCATGATTTTTTGTTTGTTTGTTTGTTTCCTGTTAGTAGTGATAATGTCAGAGCAGGCCGTTTTTCTTCAAATATATCTGTGCTTGCGTGCCATCAGCTACCTCATAAGGGTGTCATGACAGTCAAAGTAGTTTTCTGTGTGATGTCTTTGGAAGGATCCCTGGTACATACTTTCTGTGTTAACGCTTATTCTCAACACTAGTCATAAATGATAATAATTCTTTTTAACCCCATCATTGCCTCAGACTCTGCCGTCCGGTCAAAAGGGACTCAGTGGCCACACTGTGGGACCCCTGGGGACCCCGCGTGGCACCGTCTTCTTTGCAGTCCTGTCTGTGAATCTGGACCATCTCTTTTTGGGGATGATGACGTCGAGAGCCAAAGCTGTGCATCTCTCTTTCAGCCGCGTTTTCTCCTTGGCTCTTCGATGGCCATTTAATGTGGATCGTTGAGAATGGAAGGAGACTTCCAGCATCCACTGTTCATGTAGCTGTATTCTAAATCATGATGGAGTAAAATGTTTAATTTATGGACTGGGATTAAGTCGTCCCTAAGAAAATATTTTCCTTTCGGTCTGTAGCCGACCAGTGTCAGCACGTGGCAGGACCTCACACACTCCCGGGCTGGCCTCTCCTAATAGCTGCTCCACACCGCCCAGCTGGCTTTGGCGGTTTGCGTGCTTGATGGAATTGGGACTGCCTTTGTCCTTATTGTCGGGTGTGACAGTTAACGGCGTGTGAGCTTGGGCGATACTTCCTTGGTTGCTGTAGTCAAACGCAGACCTCCAGATGGATACCTTCCCACTCAATTAAAACCTGCAAGGAAGGACTGACCAGGTTTTACTGTATTTCACCTTGACAGGCGAATTTTTAAATATTCATCCACGATTTTTTTCCTCCCCAGAACTATGAGCCAGCGTCATTTTCCTGCCTCCCTATAAGGATGTCTGATGACCTTGCAGAGGTCTCTTCCTTATTCTCCACTAGGAAATGACATCAGCATTGCAAATATCGTTTTATAGATGCGTACATATTTTTAAACATAAAAAAAACACATATTGGCAACATTTGGCCCTGGTTTTGTTACTATATCATTCTTGCATTAGTCTTAAAACAGCCTTGCAAATATTTTCCTTTGGAAAATCATGATCTGGATTCGATGCTGTCATTTTTATATTTTGATATTTTTCACCATAGATGTAGATCTAGGATTTTTTTTCTTATTTTATGTAATTGGATAGTTTGCTAAATATTATGTTTGAAAAATTAATTTGTAATTATGATCTGAATCACATTTTAAGATGAATTAATTATTCTAGGGTCAATTTCTCTTGTTTTCATGATATTGTCATAGAAAATATTAGGGGTAGGCCTTTCCTGTCTGAGAAATGGCAGAATTCAATAATATTAAAATAGAACATACCACAGTGGTAGAATGAAATAGGTCAGAAGTTTCGTTAATAAAGGGTATAGATTTTATAATTTATTTTAAATTAAAAATAAATGGGGAACGATGTTGTAAAAGAATAGAAGAGATATAAAATTTTAACAACGCTGAAACCTTTTTTTAAATTAAAACTGGTACTAAGAAACAAAACATGGTAAATAGATTTGATTATATAGTTGACTTGGTCGAACACTTATAAAATTGTCTTGAGGGGCAAGATCACTTTTACTTCCTACCTTGTAGCTTGAAATAACATCATCATTTAGGCATGTGATAATCATTTTTTCATAAGATGCTTTCAAAAATAGCAGCTCTTACCAAAATATCAGAACCAGTAATGGGGTGTGTGGGCCAAAACACAGCTGTCTCAGCTCTCATGGAATGTCTGGGTTTTTCTCCCTAAACAATGATTAATATGCATTTAAGATGTAGGCGCCAACTGAAGCTAGTATAACAAAGAGTGAGAAAATTGCACACTTAACGAATTGACGTAAGGAAAATGTATCAGTGCTGTGTCGGGTTAGCAATAATGTGGGTTAGCATTATACAGGTACAGCACTCCAAATACTTACTCATTCCACAGAGACAAGACTCAACACGACAGGAGGCAGAGTCTATATTTGAACCTAAAATATACAGCCCAGGAGAACATCCTGTCAAATGTCAGATGACAGATAATTCCTCTTCCACCAAGTGCACGGAGTAATGAGTTTAAATCTGACTGAAATAGGGCCACATCCCAAAATAGTTACAAAGTCTGCAGAAAGAAATAGGGGCCGCAATAATATGTGATTCCTGCTATGTAAGGGAAGACTAGACCTATGCGCTGTTCTAATGAACTACTAAATCTCCCTTATTTTTAAAGTTTCTAATTTTATAGGCCGAAATCCTATAGATTTATAGTTTGATTAACCAGAGGATAATTTTAAACAGAAATACCAAATAATAATCTCAACTATGTGTTTCCGTGTGTGAACTTGGTCTATTCTTTGCCAAGTCTATTTGAAACTTCTAACGTCTCTCAAATCTCTACCAAGAGGGGGTCCTCTTCATTTAGTCACCGTTTACTAGGACACCTTTTAAATACCGCTTTTCATATAGTTAGTAGTATCTTTTTAAAAGGTTTTGTTTTTTAAATGGAAGTTGGATATATTTAAGATGTACAACGCGATGTTTTGAACGACATGTAGAGTGAAATGAGAACTACAGCCATGTTAATTAACACGTCCAGCTACTCACATAGATGCTGTGTGTGTGTGTGTGTGTGTGTGCGTGTGCGCGCGCACGCGCGCATGTGCGTAGAGCCTGAGGTCTACTCTTTTAGCAAATCCGCTGTATATAACACACATATTATTAGCTAAGACGCCACATTGTACTTCGGGTCTCTAGGACTTCAGAGAATCTTAAGGAAAATTGGCATTTGAGCCAGCTGGCATCAGGTACTTCTCGAAAGGGCCATTACGTAAATGTCTACATGTCTATAAGTGATGAGCTCATACTAACGGTGGGCTGCAGCCCTGTCCACCTCAGCTCTTTGCTGTTCAGAGAATTCTAGAGGAATTCTGTGTGATCTTCCGCCACTGCCCCCCACCAGACACCAGGCTGAGTCCTTATCCGGAAAGGACAGAAGACGTGTCTCGTGCCTACCTCCACGTGGAGCCCGTTCTTCCTTTGCCCTGTCTCATCCTGTCCTTTCTTGTAACCCACGCCGACCTGTGTCCCTTCGTCTTGGAAGGACGCTGTCCTCCTGAGAGATTTGACAGGTGTCCCAAGCAGTTCTCAGTGTCTCCAGCCCTGATTGCTCAATGTTTAGAAACTGGGGTTGATGGTGGTTTTTGGTTGTATTTATTTAGCAATAGCTTGTAATTTCTATCTGCTTGTTAGAAGCAGCCCCGTGGAGACGCAGGAGGTTAGGAAGGTGTGGGTAAGCGTGCAGCATGGGAGTTTTCATTCTGTGAGCCACAACCGTGTGTGTGCCCGTGTCTCAGCATCGCCATTGTGTCAGGGCTAAGTCAATCGTCATTTGCTGCCGAGAAGACGATTTCCGACTTGCGTGGTATTTAATGGATATTCGCCCATTATGAAAAATAAAACAAACACAGATAATAAAACCCAATCTGTTGTGTTTACTTCCTGTCTCGATTATAAACGTCTCTTTTTGCTGCCACGTGTGGCTTTAACGTTTATTTGTCACTTCTGCTTGCATAAAGTAGCATCTCTCTGTGTTTAATATGTTAACCATAATTAATCCCCGGGAGCAAAATTGCTCATTAGAGATCAGAACAGAGTAAATCGACTGTCAGTTTTCTTAACATAAGCTTAATAATTACAACCACCATTAATTGGATACGTGATGTATGGCAGAACTTACTCATGTATTACGTCTAATTCCAAGAACGTTTTTTGCAAGATTTCTATTCTTGTTTTATGTATGAGGGAACTGAGGGTCAGAGTGAATAAATGACTTTAATTCTCTAATTCATCCGCTTAATAGTTATTGATTACCTGTGGGCAGTCACCTAGTTCGCGTCGGGCACGCGGCCAGGTTCCGGGGACGTGTCTGTGGAGTGAACGGGCGCGTCTCGTGCTCTGCTGGAGCCGACGGGGTGACCCATGCAGCGGTGGGGACATCGGAATGACAGCTGTTCGTCCCGCTCTGCTGTCTTCCCATTGAGCGTCAGGCCCCTGACAAGTGCCACTTTCTGGCCGTGTGTGACGGACGAGGCGGCCGCATTTTTTGAGTTTGATGATCGTCACTTTGCTTCCCTTGCAGTGCGAGGATTACTGTAGCGTGCGCCTTACGGAGTTTCGTGAGGCTTTACTGAGTCAGTAGCGATCATTATCGAACGAGACGATGGCATGTGTCAGCGCTCAATGAGAACTGTCTCCTGGCCGAGTCTGGGGAATTGTCCGCACAAATACAAATGCCAGGGCGGGGGGTTCAGGGCGGGGGGACTGGGAAGCGGATGCTGGGGGAGCTGATGACAAACGGCAGGTTTGCGAGTCTCGGAGGCGCTGGCTCGTCGTGGGCTGTGCCCCTCGTCCTCACGGGGGCTCCGGCTTCTCCTTTAGCGTCCACTCCGCGGTCTCCCTTCGGAGGGGCGCCCGGAGGGCCCCGCGGCGAGCGCTGTCCAGCTCCGGGCTTCGCGCCAGGCCGCGGGGGACGCGGCGAGCCACGCACCTGGAGAGGGACTCGCGGGCGCGTCCTGCGGGGCTCGGTCAGCGCGGTCTGCTCCGTGGCGATGTGCTCGGTCCTCTCGGCCGAGGCTCTGATTCTGGCCCGTTCGGCCCACGCGTCTCGGTTTTAATTTCGCGCTGGGCACGTCGCCTCCCGCGGGAACGTGTCCCTGCCCGTGTCTGCCTGCGACCGCGTTGGCACCGCGCCGCCCCTTAGGGGCAGGGCCGCGTCCGCGGCTCGCAGTTTTTCCTCCTCCAGAGCAGCCGCTGGACGTTCTGGTTTTCACACCTGTTCCTAGGTCTCATGTGGTGGCTTTAACCTTCGCTGCGGGCACAGCTCACGGCCCCGACTGGGCTTTCTTCTTGCCCTGCACCTCTGGTCACGCCGTTTCTCTCCTGCCTCCCGCCACCAACTCACGGCCTCTGGAAGTTTCTAAAAAGTGACCGACAACGAGGGGTGGGGTGAAGGCCTCTTACCCGCCCCCTCTCGTTTCATTTCTCACACTTCCTACTTTCACAAAAAGAAAAGCAATGTGCGAATGGTATATAAATATCTAGTACCCCAAAAATTGAAGTCATATTTAGTAACATTTCAGAGGAAGAATGTGCTCTCAAATATTTTTGACAAACCTAGAATATGAAAACTATGCAAGAGAAAAATAAGCATGTCACCAGGCTCTGTGGGGGAGACGTGCCCTTGAAAATAAGGCCCCCAGGCCTAGAAATGAGGATGTGGCGAGTTCACAGGGGGTGGGGGGCTGGGGCTCCTCCCCCCCGTCCTCCCTCTGCCCGCACCCCAGGGTGAGGCTGGGAGGAGCTTGTCATGTGTGTCAGAATAGGAAAAGGGACGTAGACACAAGTGGAGCTGAGTGTCTGAACAAACAGCGGTTTGTTTGTTCATTCCGAAGTCCCCAAGGTCGTCACGACGTGTCTCCCATCTGAGTGGAATAACGTAGGCGTGATCGTCAAGGGCAAAGTGGACACAGTGCACTTGTGCTGGGGTTTCATCCCACGCGTCGAAGGAAGGCACGGCCAGGTGTCTTCAAGTCAAGGTGCACTGCCGAGAAGTTCGTTAAGAAGCAGACTGCAGACATGGGCCACCTCTGGCCAGCCCGCTTGACTGGCGTCTCACTGGCTTTAAGAACAGGCGTGGGCAAAGGCTCTGAGACGTTTGACAGATTGTCACTTTCAGAAAAGAGGAAATAAACTACGAAACATGACCCACTGAGAAAATGTTGGGGACAGGCTTCGTTTGTTAATAGCAGGTGGCTCACAGCCAGTCGGGCGCGGTGGAAATATGGGCGCCGTGATGCCTGCGTGTGTAATCGGATCTGTGGGGTGGGAACTTGTGCGTTCTCAAACCTGATCCTACATTCTTGCATCTTAAGGAGGAAAACAACCTTTTTTTTTTTATTTTTTTTATTTTCTGTGAAATCTGTTTTTTTTTTTTTTTTTTTTTTTGCTCCAGATTGCCCGATACGCCATCCCCAGCTCCCTTAAACTTCATACCTCCCACACAAACATCTGTTCCCTGGTGGGACAACCAGACGCTGGGCTGTAGACTCCAGCTCACAGTTTCTATGGAACTTGAACCGCTCTCGGCCACTAATCCGTGTTTCTGTTGAATGCGGCTCAGAGCAAGCTCTGGTTAATTTCCCTTTGGGTTGAAATAAAAACTTGCCTTCCTATGCTTTTTTGGTTATTTTGCACTTTACAACTTATAATTACATTTAAAAAGAATGCTTATATATTCATGTCTTGTAAAAATCGAGCCAACTCAAATCTTTTTTTTTTTTTTTAGCAACCGAAGTGTGTTTTCAAAACAAATACTAAGAGCATTGTTGAAACAGAAGTCTTTATTTAATGAGACAAATAAAAAGTGTGCCATTGATGTAGTTTTGCCTAGGAGAATTATGATAATTTTGGATGTTGAAAGTCGAGGCATTATCCAATTAATAATAATTTGTAGGATATTATTTTAACTAAGATCTTAGTATATGTTATTGTAATGTTATGCATTTAGGACATAGGCAGATGTACTCTATTTGAATAACTCATGACATGTTGGTAATTTCAGGAAGATGCACACAGAGTCTTCTATACATTTAACATATATTACTTTAAACACTAAGCTTCAACATGGTTAAAATTGGACCTGATCTTAATCTATAATTTATGTTACTCCATGAATGAGCTAATTATTTCCTTCCTAGTGGCTGATCAGGAACAGATGTATGAATTCCTAGCGAGAGGGTGGAAACTAAATTGTTCATTCTATTTACTTATTATTTCTACTTATTAAACATGCTCCTTCTTTGAAATCCTTCGAGGGCCCACTTGCAAACCAATTCACTCTAAATGACATTTACTCTACAAAATTAATTTGACATCCTTCTGCTCTAGTAGAGAGACGGTGCCAAAGACGTAAAGCTCACCGCCACCCAGGCCCACAGGGACCCGCTGGACCCAGCAAAGCCAGACTGTCCTTGGAAAGATGCAAACCCACTGGTAGCCCCAGAGACCTCGGGGCGATATTCACGTGTCGCTCACTGCTGCCTACCAGCCATACCTCTGAGGTCCTCCGTGAACGACAGGCTAACCTTCTTTCCTGAGAGAAATATTCCTACAGTCACGATCATCGTGTGATTGTACTCGTCCATTTCAGTAAGCTTTACTGGTACAAACAGTGTACAGCAGTAGTATTTTGGGGAATGAACCAACCTTCCTTCCTCCCTCTCTTCCTCTCTCTCTCCTTTCCTCCATCCTTCTCTCCCTTCCTCTCTCTCTCTTTCTCTGTCTCTGTTTCCATCTGTATCTCCTCCCTCCCCCTCCCTTCTTCCCTTCATTTTTCTTTGTCATATAAACAAAAACAAACAAAATAACCACACATGCATTTAAAAATACTTATTAAGCATCTACCATGTTCCACGCAATGGAACTTACTATTCCCATATGGTGCTTCCTGTGTACAGTGCAGCGGGGAAGAAAAACAAGATAAACAATTATATTAATTTCTACCACCCACCAGGTGACTATTCTTTACCAGATAATAAATTAGGCTCTTTGCAGATGTTAATGTACTAGCTGAATATCAAAAGGGGATCATTGTGCCGCTCTTCTGTCGATAGCAGACTCGTAATTCAAGGGGGGCCCTTAGCGAGAGTGTTAAGATTGAACCCCCAAGGTCGTGTGAAGAGAGTGCAGTACCAGCCTCCGGCAGATAGGGGCATGGCATAAATGGAAGCTATTTTGGTTTCAGCGGAACTGGGTTCGACTCTGCAGCACCGTCTTCCACTCAACATACTCACCTTCTCCCCATCACAGGCACGTCAGACCGGAAGCTCTGCTTCTTAAAGCCCATCATTCAGACTTCCGCTCAGCTCGATGGTCAGCTAGCACCAAAATGATCCTCAAAAGCACCCCCAAAGCCCTACTTTCTACTACTGGACAGTGACTGGTAATCCTAACTTGGAGACGTGACTAAAGAGACTGGAGCGTTATTTATATTTTAATTTTAATGAGACGTATATTAAATATAATAAGGCTAATAAAACACTAAATTTACCAACGTGGGGAGATGGAGCAGGACAATAGAGGTATTTACCCTAAATCCTTCTTGTTGGACTGCTTCCTTTTTCCTTGCACGGAAGAGGAATTTTTCTTCCATAAGTGAGGTAGATGCATTTTCTTAATGTTCACCTTGACTTTGCCCACCTAGATATCGCTGTGCTTCTAACACCCTGACAGGTTTTGGAGGGCAAAGTCGAATCTTCCTTTTATTCATTTCTCAGCTTTTGGTGTGACAGTCATTTCCACAAGGAGAATATTTAATAAAAATATATTATTCCAAATTCAAACCCTATGAAGTCAAGTGCAGCAAAAGGTAAAAAGAGCCAGCTGTCGCAGACTGCTTACTAATTTGTGCGCTGTCACTTGCTTCCATGGCTGCTCCAGGATTTCTGTTCTTGCAAACATCACAGCAGCTGGGCGTTCAGCCGGAGCTAGCTCGCTCTCATCAAAACCGAACCACCTTGTGAAAAAGATTTGCTTAAATGATTTTTTTTTCCTAGTGCAGGTGCTTAAATTTGTCAAGCTGTCTTTTTAGTTGGTTGGTTATTTCAGCTCTTGCAAATTTATTTATAACAATATGTACAATCATTAACAGTGTTACGTGACATATTTATTGTGTTTTTTCCCCCCAAAGTTGGAAACAACCTGCGCTTATTGAGTGAGATGATGTCACTTTTCGACCGAGTTGACCTCTTTACTATAACTTTTTGTAGCAGTCTCATCATGATTCTTCTTCTGTGATTGTTAAGTTGAACCATATAATCAATTTTTCTCAGGGGAAAGAAAAAGTAATCGGTAAAACTATTCATATGCCAACTCTGTATGAGCTAAAAATTTTTTTCCAATTAAAACACAATACCTCTTATGTTTCTTTAGATGAAAAAAAAAATGTTAAGAATAAGCTCTGCTAAAAAGGAAAATTGAGAAAGTATGACTTCGTTAGTAAGGCATTTTTCATCCCAAGAGTCCTTATCTGGTGTCAGAAACCAATAAAATAGTGACAAAGTATATTTAATGTTGGGAGAAATATTAACAAACTTATTATTTCAGGTCTTCTCAGTTCTCAGGTCACTGTCTCCCTACTTGGAAAAAATAATCTGTTGCATCGTAATAGTACAAATAATATATTTAAAATAGCGTTTACTGTCTTTTGGGAAATATGTGTTTGTTTAGCTCTTTGCTTTGGAGGAAAATATAAACTATCTGTAGCCTTTCTCTTAAGAAGGTTCAGTTCCTATTTTGTTGCTGCTAATGCTGTCTCCTTGAGAAACCCTGTTTGAGACTCTTTCTTGGTTTTAAGAAAAACCTCTCCTTTAGAGAAAGAATTTTTGAGAACAGCATGGACAATTTTCAGGCCCTAAAAACAAGTGACAAAAGCTGCCATTTCCTCACACAAAATTTACCATTGAGATGATTTAAAAGGAAAGGATTTCAGCAAAGCAGAGGCACCATTCCACGCAGGTTTCTGTCATTCGAGGAATTAGGATGTACTTGACGGTTTTGCCTGACAAGTGGTTCCATACAGACGAGCTAAACCCACCAGTAAGTTCTGTGTGGCTGAAATCCAGAAATTCTCATTCAATGCTAGTCATCTATCAAAATGAACACCAGGGGGCCTGCATTTCAATTAAACATTCACTGAAGAGAAGGCCTACGCTTACTCCAGTACACGTCTGAGGTTGGCCTTTATCTCACGGTTTGATATATAGGTCTTCAATATTAATTTCTATAATGGAAAACACATACAAATGACAAGTTAAGAAAGTTGATAGTTTGCAGACAAATGATAGGGATATTTTCTTTACGAGGAAAAAAACATGGATTTCTTTTTTTAACCTTGCGGTGACTGCATTTGTTAAAAGATATCATTAAATAATGTCCCCTCTTCTTTAGGGCCTCTAGCTATTCATCAGCCTTTGAGGAGAGAACATGTTTCAAGCTTAATAGCAATGGGGTTAAAACAGAATACGCTAAGGAAAGTGAATTTAGGAACGCGCAAATGCCATAAGGTGTAGAAGCAAAGATAAAACAGTAATCTCTTTCTGGAAAGAAAAAAGGCAAAATAATTCAAGGGAAGACAAGAAGGGAGGAGAAACAGCAAGTTTAAGATTAAAAATGAAACGCGTCATGAATAGAAATGTGTGGATCAAAACTGGGGTGGGGGGCGGGGCAGGAGCCTTGCTGCTGATCTTCGGAAACAGCAAAAGGAAATTTAAATGTCGGAGAGAGAGAGAGAGGACGTTTTGCTTCAGATCCTATCCTCGTTTGCATCATCTGCGGCTTGCATTTTCCAGGTCCAGGTTTTCTGGGGACACAGTCTCACGGTTTCGCAAGGTCTCACTCGGTCTATTATCTGGGATTTCTAGCACATTCGAGAAAAGTTGAGAGATGATTGAATCGAATTTTTAAAAATCATATATATAGACCCACGTGTACGTGTGTGTTGACAGTGTGTGTATGTTCAGTTTTAAATTGCCCTGAAGATACTCATTTAAAAGTATTTATATATATATTTTTTTTATTTTTAAAACAACTCTACAGGGCGGATGCTTGTCTTTCTATTTTAAAAATTCAAAGTCTCAGGTAGAGAACCATCATTTAATTGGTCAATGGTATGCAGCCAACAGGCTGTTATTTGAATGCAAATGTTCTGATTTCAGAACCCCGCCCCTCTTAATTAGTAGTCTTAATGGACTAAAAAAAAAAAAAGACAAACATATGCATGCCTTGTCAATTTAATTGGCTATGAACATTTCAATACTCAGTATTTTAAATATGTTAAGTATTTTTCTCTTGCAAGATTCTTATTTTTTTTTCTTTTCACTGCTCCATTTTTTTCTTAAAAAAAGCATTATCATTCCAACAGTACTTTCGTCTATGTCAGAAGACAATTCACATTGCAAGTAATGCATCAGAGCTCCATGAATTTTGTATCATCTTAGAAAAGAAATTTGAGAGTTTAAAATATCTGGAAGAGTTTAAGTCACAGTTGTCAACGTTAGCACCTGATGATACTTAGGATCTCTTGAGATAAGAGTTGTTATTTCCTTAAAATTGAATTCATTACTCTTTGGACTGTGAAATGACACAGTTTTATAATGATGGTGAAACAGATTATCTCTTCATCGTGACCCATTTATAAAGGAGAAATTGGGCGTTCGCCCCTTGGTGAGATCAAAATGTTAACGACAGAAGAATAAAATAGTTATGAAAAAACATAGCACATCACATGTGGTTTGACGGAAATTTTTTTTTTTTTTTTGCATCCCGTTTCCAGCAAATATTCTACCTGAGGAATTTTGTTTCCTCTGGTGTTTGTGATTCACTCAGAAGGCTGTGTTATTCCTTCATAACAGGTAATTTGCAGCTGAAATGGCTTTACTGAGGATGTGGTTTTCTGGAAGAAAAAAATACCCACCTTTCAGAGACGCTTCAAAATTGCAAACGATGGCTAAAGACTTAAATATAAGTTTAGAGTTCATTATGGGAAATAAAAAGTATTCTGGGAAACAGCACACGACATGCGATGAGTCAGCTGTGGCTCATGACGTCTGACATCGAGTACAGAATTACAAACAAGAGAGTGAGGTGCACAACGCCATCATCGCTGATGGAAATTTGGTATTTTCTCCCCGCAACTGGGATATCATGAAAGACCAAGTATTTCTAATGGGGTTCCACTTTTAAAGTAATCAGACGGATGTTTTCAGGCCCTTCTATATGTTGGGGCTCTGCATGTATTATCTTACTAAGCCCCCGCAGAAACTCCACGATGTAGGCGCTCTCGATGGCACAGGAGGAGAGAGACACTTGAACTTGTAAAGACATCAAGCAATGCAAAGAAAGCCCCTCGTGGGGTGACTGCGGAGCTCAGAGGCCCTGCCTTCCCCGGGGGTCTTGTGGGAAAGTCTGGCTGAGCCAGGACCTCTTAGCACTGGGAGGTTAGTGGGGCCGGGACGCATCTGTGACATGCCCCGACGCAGGTCCCGCTGAAACTGTTAGAAGGTTGGAACTGTGTGTGGTCTTCGCTGTCCACTGCGCCTTTCATAACCCCCGCCATCCCCCCCCCCGCACGGTCACTGCAGGCAGAATGGCCAGCTTTGTCTGAGGTCCTTTCCAACAAAGGGAGAGTCTTGGTTTTCCTGCCATGATGGCACGAGAGAGTGAACTTACTCAGCGAACTCGGCGCGAGTCGCCGAGTGTGGCCCACGTGGCCGTGTCCCCGGGTCCCTTGGGGCGTGGATGAGATCAGCTGAATGTGCGGTTCCCAACAGTAGAGAGCGCGTTTGCCCTGTGTTCTCGGTGACTTCCCGGTGGCCCTCACTCTCTTACGGTGACCAGCCTCCCGCTTGATGCTGGCGCCACTAGCTACCCGGTGCCGAAGCGCGTCCTCGGTTTCCGTCGAATGGGGTGCGGTCTCCCCTTGTCCCTATGACACGGAGCACAGCAGTCCCTCTCTGCTGGACTCTGTCCAGCGCAAGTTCCCTGTGACACGCCTCACGCCCACGTCCCCCGCACTGCTGAGCGACGGCGTTTGCGTCCTGGATGTCGCAAACACTTGCAAAACCGTTTTTCCCTAGAAAACTGTACTGTAGTTATAAAAATATCCCATTACTCAGCCAGTCAAAGCTACTCTCCTATTCCTGATGTGGAAGGGACGCCCTCTGGGGACTTTTCTTTAGTGTGTCCTTCCACATGACGAGGTGTCGCTCCTAAGAGTTGGGCGAAGGCAAACGTGGCTGCCTTTTGAAAGGAGGACGCAGGTGCGTGGCTGTGAGACCGTGTCACAGACTGCTGACACGGTCCTCAAGCGCTCTGTGTCGCGTTCTCAAATAATTCATGCCGCATGTCCCCACATGGAGCGTAAATTCTTCTGAAATGGAGTCTGTGACTTCGTAGATTATAAATTGGCTGTTGCGAGGTATTCTGTAAGCTGCACCTCTCGGCTAAGGGCGCTGAAGGCTGTCTTTATAACCCGAGCCATTTATAACAATCTCTATTATCCAGACAGTTTGAGATGGCCGCTGACAGCAACAGCAAAAACAAAATGAAACACTTTCCCATTCTTTTGAATTAGAATCTATTTCTAGAGACCCGCTTTCTGTATGAAATAAAGCTATCGGTCCATCAGTTTATCCTGATGTCTTTTCCTTTCGACGCCCGTGTCAGGCATAGAATCCGAAGCTTTCTGCTAATGGTTTCTTTGGCGAGAACTGTGTCTACATGTGGGGCTAATCTCTAGCTTTAGATGCAGGATGAGATCGACTTTGGCGTTTATTTCCTTTCCATCTCTCTTCTCTCCTTCTCTCTATTTTTATTTCAACAGTGTGATGGGAAAATATCACTAATCCCATTAGGACAGCATGCCCTGATATCTACTTAGTTTCCATTAGCTTTTTTAAAATTCACGTTTCGCAGCAGCCTTATTTAATTTCTGAAAATCATTTTAGTCCCTCATTACTGAGAACCTCAAATACTGGAATGTAATACACGATCTAGCCCTATTAGAGAGTCTGCGTGTGTGTGTGTGTGTGTGTGTGTGTGTGTATGTGTGTGTGTGTGTCTGGTTTTGTGCAGTTACCCATAGAGTGACATACACATGCGAACATCGGCATACTTATTTTCATATACCGTTTTCTCCATGGATTAACTTGTGTGGATCATTATTAAATAATCTTCAGAAGTATTTTCCAAATATGAACCTAAATTGCTTGATAAATAAAATGTTTATTTTCAGCGTTTCGAAATATTAGAAGTTTTAAGTACACTTTAAAGTCATTGAATTCTGATTAATGAAATTCGATGTGCTCCTGTTATATCCTTTTAATATCTTACTCGCTCTGTGTGAGGCACTCTACTGGGGACCGAAGTTTCAAAGATGGGTGAAACGTGTTCCATTTTCGAGGGGTGACAGCAGCGTTCCACCCCGTGTGCACATCAAACCCCTTGAGAAGCGTTAAAATTGTAGGGGGGCCCATCCCAGGAGATGATGTCTCGCTTCATCTTTTAAAGGTCTCCAGTCGATTTTAATTCGCATCCACCTCTGGACCCATTGCCTCATAGTCTTGAAGGGGAGGCTGGGGTCCACATCAACAGACACTGTCCCCCCTGGGGAGAAAGTGCAGAGGCCGTGGGAGAGGAGAGGTATAGGGGCTCGCCTGCTTAGCTGTCACCCGTCCTGCCCTCGTGCGGCATGCTGTTTTGAGAGGTCCTTCAGCAAGATGAGGGATTGAGCAGAAACCAGAAAGTGGGTTTTTAAACCAGTAAAGCAATGGCAGGATCTGGAATGAAACTGGCGCACGGGTTTTAACGTCAGGATTGGGGCAAAAAGGAAGACGGCTCTGGGAAAACGATCTCCATAGATTTTGGTAGAATAATTATAGAGTTTGAAAATACTGGGTACACGGAAAAAGCAAATAGATTCCGTTTTTCTTTGGGGCAATTAGTAACTGCAAGAAAAACAAACCCCCAAACTTTCTAAGAATTGAATTATAATAGCAGAATTCTCAACATGACAATCATTAACATTTTCATACTCATAACGTGAAAATGCATTTATTTCAAATTTTAGAATCAACTAGTCTTACTGATTTAATGGAATTGACTTCGACAACATGAAAGTAAAAGTATACATGACAGGCTTGGACAGCAAATTCCAGCTTTCTGTAAATATCGTTCTCATTATTTGTCTTAAGAGATGCCTGGATCAGGTATTTAGCCAAATTTGGCTCAGTAGAAATGATGTTAGCTGGGGAATAGTTGGGTAAAGTTCAAATGAGATTTAAAAATACAAAACAAATAATTAAAAGAATTGGGAAAGCATATGGAGGAAAATAGTCATCTTAACCTTTCTCATGTCAAAATTGTCCACGTATCCATGATCAGCTGATCATAAAGAGACACCAGGGGCAAGTGGAAAGACAGGTGATGTATGTGCTCTTACCTGTGCCCTTCCTGAAGCTGAGGCCTCAGTTTCTACCTGTCAAGGATAATCCCCTCCCAGAAAACTTTTTTTCTTACCTCATCTATTTATACTTTAGCTTAGTTTAAACTGTACTGCAATTCATCAATGACCCCAGAATCTTAACGTCTTATAATAACAAATATTAATATAGAATGTGTACATCAAAGCAACAGTTGATACTTTGAAAAAACTAATAAAAGACACACAACTAGTTCATTCAAATTAATCAAGGAAAATAATAAGCAAGAATAAAGTCATAAATAAATTATTATAAGGAATAAAAATGGGAAGAACTATGCATGAATGAGAAACTAAACATATATTTAAAGCATGAATACTTTTTTTGCCAATAAACTTGAAATTGTAGATGTAACAGTGTGAATAAAATGTACTAATTTATTGTAACAGATATAATAAAGGAAATCTAATTAGTTCATATTATTTCGACGAGTTATTTAGGAAGAAAATAAAAATCTATAAAATGTTATAGATGGTATTTAAATATAGTCGTGAATATAAGCACAATAGATGTATTAAAAATGTATTATAAACAAAATACCCTGAAATAGTTATATAATGTAAAATATTTTTAAAATATTTTCTAGGAGACATTTTTTGTTACATGTTAAGTAGATACTTTCCCCTTAATTTTTGTAGCATCTTGGTATATTATGGGAGGAGTCAAAAATATTCTTTAAC
>CM053511.1:54354621-54377882 GCA_028627145.1 Eidolon dupreanum | reverse complement strand
GCTTGTCCACCCTCTGGCCGTTCCTAGGGTCGTTTGCTTGGGGAAAGGCTCTATACCCATTACTTCAGCTACTGCAGATACAGTACTCTTAGCCTTTTCCAGTACCCTTCTACACTCTCCAGTTTTAATATGGCCCAAGACGTGATCACCTAAATCTAACATTGACCGCCCCCCCTTAATGCATGTCACAGCGACCCATTCCTTACTGCTCACTGCCGAATGCACCAGCGCGTGAGTCTCCATGAGCTCTCCGCCCCCCGCGATGACTCTGTACTGTCCAGTCGGGGAATAAGTTCCTTCCTCACCAGCACGAAATCGTCCACCTCTTCGCCCCAGATTCGAGGGAGACATCTCTGCTGAAACATTTTACAACCTTATCTTTAAATAAATAGAGTTCCTCCTTACCTAAGGCCACGTGACCCTCGGTTTGTCTGTTTTATGGTTCTAATAAAGTCCTTTTCCCGTGATGATTAAATCTGCAGTACCCGTGTCGTGCTCAGGACAGTTCTTAGTGCACAGGGAGCCGCTGTCGACCGGTCGAGACTCTCACCATAGCTGTATTTTCTGTTCTGCTTCCCTCTTCCCACCATGAAAACCACCTGCGACCCACGGACACGCGTGTGCCTGTGTCCTGCATTGCTGTCCCCGAAAGACAAAGCTTTTCTGTTTGTTGGTTAGTTTTGTTTAAATCTGTATTTCCTGCATGTCATCGTATGATATTTTTTACATAAAAGGATATTACTAAATGTTAGATACAGGAATCAAAGATGGTGAGTAAAAGGATAAAAATAAAAAGAAAAAGAATGAAAGGATGGAAAGAAGAAAAGGATAGAATGAAAGAAGGAAGGAAGGAAGGAAGGAGGGAAGGAAGAAGGGAAGGAGGGAAGGAGGGAAGGAGGGAAGGAAAAATAGAAGGGCTCGAACTACTTTTGTGGAGCAATGACTGCTCTTTTACTATGCTGGGTGTGGAATGGATGTTATTTTTATGCAGATTTAAAATGCAGTCTCTGTTATTTATTTCTACACCCCTATGAAAACAGTCAAGCTATCCTTGGGGCTGCCCTCACAAAGTGAGAATGACAACAAGAGTGAGGATGACAAGATTCACCAATTCCACCGCTGTTCCCGTGTCACCGTTTCTGTTCAGACATGCCACACTCTTTCTGGATCCCCATTAGCCGGCCGAGTGTGGCGGGTATAGATAATCCATTGTACTTTAGCTTCCATACATGATGCAAATTGAAATAATGCAATGAGTGCTTTAGCATTGTGGTTCACTCTCTCTCAGTGACAACAGTGGTAAGTGTCATAGTCAGCAACCAAAAAGCGAAGTAAGCACTTGGAACATGTGTAATGTATGGAATGACACAGATAATAGGCCAGACACCACTCAAGAGTCTGAAAGGGCTCAGTGTAAAAATAAGGGCAGAGGTACAAATGTGCTCACTCCATCTCCTGTGGCAGTCAGAAAGCCTGACAAAAGACGCCAGCCAGCTGAGAATAACAGTGACGCGAAACGGGGACCACGTCAGTCAAGCCGAATAAGTCATAGCAAATTTCGAACAGGAAAGACAATGTCTGTGAACATATAAATATATAATGCGGTGTGCGTGCTCCGTGGACAGGTAGTTGAGACACACCTGAAGCAGCGAGCGAGCAGACGAGCAAGTTCAAAGCCCCGGCAGCTTGTTTGGATTTCTACAGGGCGTTGTTGGGATGGCATTGTCCCCTTTGTCATTCTCTTTGGCACCAAACCAACGGAAATGGATACTCCAATGAGCTCACTTAATAGTACGTAGCAGCACAGCTGGGATTTGCTGAATTTTATTTTTCTGCAGACGAAAATGAAAATACCAACCATTAAAGGTGTGTTTCCTCTGTGTCAAGCCTTAGGCTTGTTGATGAATGGATAGATAGGTAAGTAGATGATGATAGATATAGATAGATGATAGATAGATAGGTAGATAGATAGATAGATAGAAAATAGATAGATATAAATAGATAGATAGGTAGATGATAGATAGATGATATGCAGATAAGTAAACACGGTACCTTTGAGTTCACAGACCTGGAACTAGGAAGGGGACTAAGGGACACAAGAGCCAACCAAGGATGAAGTTAGTTAAGCGTTGCAGTGACCGTACGGTCAGTGTGCTTTGTGTGCAAAGAGGAGAGACCAACATCCCTGGCACGCGGCCGGCCCTATGCACTGTCGCTGAGGAAGATGTCGTCTGCCTCTCACGGTCAAGAGCTGTGCACCATGAACATCGAATTGTTACGTAATTCAACAGACATTACACAGCAAAATCAGCAGCTCTCCATGGAAGCCCAGAGGAGAGTGCCTGCCTAAGAGTGTGCAGAAGGTGATAGTTCATCTAAACTTGAAGAACATCTCAGAGTCGGTGATGCGGGAGAGTGGGTAGAGCATCCTATAGATGGGAAGTCGGGACCCTCAGAGACGCGTCCGGGAGCTGGTATGGGAGGTGACGGGACGTTGCGGGGTACAGGCGTGGGGAGTAAGTTGAGTAAGATCGCAGTGACTGCGTTGCCCATGCTAGACTTGTTTGGGGGTTGAGGCCAAGACATTCTGACACAGGGCAATTGCGTTTTCACTCGGCCTTGGTGGTACGGACGCACGTTAAGGATAAAACCGAACAGGAGACCATCATATCAGGCCAGGTGAGGACAGTGGGGAAGGGAATAAAGCAGAGACACTGATCTGAAAGTGTGCTCACAGTGAACTTCAGTGGAAAAGAGATGCTTTTATGTATATAACATCTATTCGTGTATACGTAAATATTATAAAATATAAAATCAGTCTTTAGAAATTCTTGTTACGTGTTCACGATATCTCATTAGACGTTTTGTTTCCCCCCACCCCCCTCCATTACGAGGAAACCGAAGCCTCACATTCTGTAGTTAATACCTGGTGGACACAGGCTGTAACCGATACTGCTTTTGACAAACATTCCTTTCCGGCTCACAAGAGACAATCCCAGATGAAAATATGCAAAGAAGAGGGGACTATGGACAAGTGCAGTAACCACAGTCTTTAGGGTCGGGTGCACACGCTCATTTCTCAGACCTCTGGGGCGCCGTTTAGTGTGGTGCAGTAAATTAGAAAAACTCCGCTTAATACCGAGGAATGTCATCGATACTGGAAGTTATGAATCTCCAAAGGATCATAAAACCCTGAGCTAGAAGAAATGTTAAAATGTAATGGAGTCTATTCTCAACTCCTACGAAGATTGACTGAACATAAAGCTCCTGGGAGAGATGGCGGATCCACACATGTCCTCAGCCCGAGGCCCTGAACTCCGAGGGAACCCGGCGGGGGTGGGTGGGGCTCGGTGACAGGGAGTCTGCTGCTGCCCTGGGGGCTCGGTGGCCGCGAGGGTCTCCGGGTTACTGGGCTCGTGCTCTGCAGTTGTCAAACGGGTTCAACACGCAGACTGTCGAAGCCTCGCCGTCCTCCTTCATTACCGTGCCTTTTCTCCTCTAATGCTGTGACGGCTTCGTTTTCCTCTGGAGGTGACAGACTCCTTTGCTTTGCTTGTCCACCCGTAAAAGTACCTTAGGTGGGGGTGGGGGTGGGAAGAGAAACAAAAACTGTGCCATGTACGACCTGGCGCTAAAGCAAAGGCATTTTACGTGTGAAGACTGTAATAACCCACTCTTAACAGTACGATCACGGCCCTTCAAAGCCGGCGGGAAGAGTGTGGTGTGATGGGGTGAGAGAAGTCCCCTCGTGAGTGCCAGGCCTATCACTCCTCGGAAACTCGCCGCTTACCGCCCCCGATCACACGCAGAGAAGTACCCACGTCCTCGAATTTTATAAGGCTGTATTAAGCATCAGATGAAATGATCAAACGAAGGAGCTCTGGGAACTGAAGAGTAACAGGGCACACGCGGCGACTCTGTCCGAGGAGAGGGCCATCGCTCTGTAGTGACCACTCAGAGGTGCAGCGTGCTCTTGCCTGCCCTTGTTGCCTGCGTTCACCAGGTATGGGCTAAAGACGCGCGAATAAATATCGTGCGTGTTGTTCACAATTCCAGCAGGAAGGATCGGTTAGCGGAAAACAATTGAAGCCACACCATTGATTTTAGCGGATGCATAGAAAAAAAGCAAACAGTAAATCTCATGTGCAAATAGGCCGTCAATTAAAATCTTTAATAATACATAAGTATAATTTTATGACGTTCAATGACGGGCAAAATTCAGCTGTGATGTGAGAAATCGGAATGGTGGTTACTTCTGGAAGATACAGAATGGAAAAATGGACAGTAAAGCTTTTGGGGTGAAAGAAGTGTTTTATATCTTGAACTCTTGAACTGGATAGTAGTCTCACTGGTATATACGAAGGTAAAAAAAAAAGGAATGGCCCCTTTAAGGTAACAAATTTCAGTGCATGTCAATGATGCCTCTCTAACACCTTTGTCCTGGCTCCTTGGTGACGCATGACTGTCTCTTAGAGACCTTGACCTCTGGTCGTTCTAGCTCTGTTCTGGTGGCTGTCGTGAGGGAAACTGAGTGTTTCTTTGAAAAACAAAAACACCGACGTTTGCCAGTGTTCAGTCTCCGAGCGCGGACCCCTCACGTGCATGTCTGTTTCAGGCGGGACTGTCCCCGTGCTGAGACGCGCCTCGGTGCCGCTGGACGGGGCCACCTGCTCCAGGGCGCTTCGGGAAAGGGATCGCTGGGGTTTGGAGCCGTCACGGTGGGAGCCGTTCTATCCGCTGCCTGGTCTGTCTAGGGTGGAGGGGGATCTCAGAGGCTCCTCGAAGGTGCTGGATCATCACGTTACGTTGCCTCCTGCGTCCTTTCCCAGGTCCTGTGCGGGCCCGACACAGCTGGGCCGTGGTCTTCCATGTCGCTGGGCAGTGTTGACCCCCAGGGCCGGGTTTCAAAAGCGCCCGGAGTTTAGGATCGTGTAAAGTGCTCTTCGCAGACGTGGGTCTCGCTTTTTGGCAGAATCCCACTTGACTTTCTTCGCAGGTGACATGCGCGAGGGTAGTCATTAATGCAGCCATTCTAATCTCTGGTGCTGGCATTCTGTGTTCGGTGGTTACCTGTTGACTTCGCTCCCTACTTACCTGCCTGTGGTAAGACAGGAGTAGAATAGGATCGAGGCTGGGTGATGATGCTGTCCGCCTACTTGGCCACGCCTCATCGAATAAAACAAACAAGAAAACACAAACAATAATCACTATGACGTAAGTAGCATTATTAAACTTGTTTAGTAGATAAGAAAATTGAGACTAGAGGTTATTCAACTCAAAGCGTTGGATCTAAAACTCCATCCCATTCGGTTACTTAGGCGTCAGGACTATATAGCATTATTATGCTCACTCTCTGTTTCTGACCAATATAATTGTTCTGTTTCCTTCTTTATCCCCATCTACCAGGTAAGGGATCTGTGCACACATAGTAGTCACTTTTGTTAAAGTCACAGTTTTCAGTGAAACAAGATGCTTAATTTGTGCCACTTAAAAACACAGATGTATTTTCAGTGACAGCAACTCTTCCTAGGTTTTTTTTTTCTTCCTCCGATCCTGGCCCAAAGCAAAAAGGAAGAATTAAGGTGATTATATTTTTTCTATTACAATGAAAAAGAATTTTCCTACCAGGTTCTGGAATAAATCCCTACTTAATCTAAAAATAGACTAGGTAATGATTTATTCATTAACATCCCTAATTAAAAAGAACACGTTTCCTATACATCTTAAGTGATGCGATTTCAGGACACTTTTAAACCATGAAAACAGAAATAAGATTTTTAACCAAGAATACAGAAATGACTGCATCTCTGCTACCGTGAGTCACATAAGTCCCCGTTTCGCCCTAATGTCCTTTATGATAATGATGAGAATTATGGTGTTCATCTTTGTGTCGTCCAAAATTCTACAGGGGCAAATTAATATTCGTAAAGTACGTCAAATATGAAAATCATAGTTTTGATTAAATGACAAGCAAGGTGGACAGCTTTGCTTTCCACTGCTAGGTGCTTACAACACGCTTTCTTGGATATGTGACATCGTCTCCACAGCGAAGTTTTTGTAGCCACGTGCTCTCTCTTTAACTCTTTCCTATTTTGTATTTAAGAAAATAATAATAATAATAAAAAAGGCAGTAGGAGCCTGGTTTATATAAAGTGGTTCTAAATTTAAGCAAGAAGCAGCAAGATTGTAAAGCCCAGCAGGTGGTAAAAATCTTTTAGATTTCTAGTAGTATGATATCCTTATTGGCTCTGGAACTTATAATTTACATTTTTATTCGTTCATCTTTCCTTCAAGGAGGAGAGGATTTAGAAGCAGGTGACAGACAAGTTAACAGGTAATTACCAGACATTGTGATAAGTGCTTTCATGGAGAGAAGCAATTTGAAGTCCTATTTAGTTTAACAGATTGCTCTCACACATATCACGCTATTGGATGCTCAAGGTAACAGCCCATAGGTAGAGTATGTGTTTTTCCCATGGTGCCCCCATTTTATACTTGAAAAAAGCTGAGATTCGGTGACTTAAATTAATCTTTCTGAGATCATATAACAAAAAAATTGTCACAGTTGAGATTTGAACCGGGTCTCCTGACTTCTAAGGCTGGGGCCAGTCCAGTGGGCTGATCAGTACCGGCTGATACTCTAACACGTCTGGGCTTCAGATTTCTATTCGAATGACTCAGAGATCTGGCTGCAAACTATATTTTGTGTTGGGAAGACTAGTAATTTAAGTAGAAAAGCTAGTCTTAAAAAAGAAAGAAGGTGAAATAAAAACAATAATGGTACGATGGGTAAAAAAAAGCCTGAGTGGAGAACATTCTCCTGAGATTTAGTTAATACTACAAAGATCTTGGCTCAAGATCATTGTCAAACAAAGTGTAACACATAGCCACATGTTTATGGAAGCTGTTAGAACAACTAAGGAATGCAATGGAGACATGATATATTCAATTCATGTAAGACAAGAATACAGAAATAAGTCTGAGAGCCAAAATTCATTGAACAAAGTATCTGTAAAAACTACTTTGAAATGCTACTGAATAAGAATTAAGAATCTATTATAGAAAAACCCAGAATGTTTTTAAATAAATATCTGGCTCAAGTAAAAATGAAAGGGATGCTCTATCTTATTGGCAAAATATAACACGAAACTAGAGAGACATCATTAGTTTAATGGTCAGAGTTCTTATAAATATGACACAGAAGGTATCTCCATAGTGTATCAGTTGCATAACTCTTCTTTTTTGTCCCTAATAATTTTAGGGCTAAAATACCCGATGTTTAGGTTTATTAATAGATCAATTGGCCAAAAAGGAAAATGTCGAGAGACCGAAAACCTTTATGTTCAATTGATTTTCGGCCAATACTCCAAAGCATTTCAGTGGAGAAAGAAGATTTTTGAACAAATGGAATTGGATGTAGAAAAACTTGAATATCAACACCTACCTAAAAGCATTGAAAACCTAAATGTAAAATCTTGGATATGGAGCTTTCTAAAGAAAATATGGAGAAAGAGGCAGGATCTCTGATCTTGGTGCAAGAAAATAATTTTCATACGGGACTCTGAAAGCACTAACCACAAAATAAAAAAGTGATACATTGCACGTCACTTTAAAATCTTTTGCTCTTCCAAAATTACCCTTCATAAAACAAACATTTAAGCCACAGGCTAAAGGAAATATGTATAATAAATAGATCCAGAAAACCACTTATCTCCGGAATGTATAATAAGATAATAACAGCTCAGGAATTAAAGAGCCCCTAAAACAAAACAAATGGGTGAAAGATGCTAAACAAAGGATGATAAGTGAGTGGTCAATAGATGCTAATAGGCATGCCCAGTCTCGTTAGGTGCCAGAGAAGTAAGAGTTAAAACCACAGCAGGTACCTGTCCCTGCCCCCGGCTGGCAGGGTCTGAGAGCTCGACAGCATCGGGTGTCCGTGAAGACGCAGTGCGGACGGCTCTTAAACTTCGCTGGCGAGAACGCACAAGGTACCGCTTTACGGATTTGGCAGATTTTGTGTCAAACCAAATATATACCTGTCCTGTGACCTGAACATGTCACTCGCAAATGTATTTCCAAGAGAAGGGCCCCATATGTCCTCAAGAAATAAAACTATATGGATTAGAATAGCAGCTCTGTTTGCAGCATCTCCAAACTGGAAGCAGCCTGCATGCCCATCTCCGTCAGAAATGATCGTGTCTCAGCGTATGGACATGCTGGAGCATAACAATGGCTCACTCCAGAAGCACATAACGGAAATCTCCAAAACGTGCCGAGTGAGAGAAAGCAGGCACAACACAAAAACGAAGCGACTTAAATGTGAAGTGAAACGACTCGCTTTTCACTTTGTTTTATCGTCTAAAAAAATTGAGGTAAAATTAACTTACTGTTTAAACTAGAGATATGTAATGTAATACAAACATAGAAGTACAAAACAAATACATATATTTATAACTATGGCATAAGTAAATATTTATAAAATAAATAACATATGCATATTGTGTACCTGTGATGTATTTTGGTGAAATGCATTCCACGCGGGGCGCGGCAGACATCGGCACGTAAGGACCATGTTTTATCTATTTTGCACCGTTCACCGTTCACATTTGCTGTGTTGACACTATCTTCTTTCGTGGAGAATGTGCCTGGATCTTGTTTAGACCCAGGGAAGAAACGTGATGGAGGGAAGTGCTCCTCCAAATGGTTTGAGATGACAATAAAAATTCTATCAGTGCTACCTAGAGCGTCATTTCAGAGCAAGAGGTGTCAAGAGACGACCAGAAAATATTGTCTTTTTCGGAAATCAAGAAGACTCAGCTTTCCCGCAGTGTTCCAGGGTGGGCCTTATACTTCGGTATCGAGGAAAAGAGCGGATGTGGGCGGCTATGTGATTGGCTCGTACTCGCGTTACTTCTTTAAGAAATCCGTTGCTTAGCAGTCAAGCTACTTATTTTTTTCCCACCCCAGTGGGTAAAGGGAGGGATGCACGGCAGGCGGGCAGGTGCATGTGTGCTAAAAAGAATGAGAAGATGGAAGCTGGGAAATCCTCAGTAAGAACATAGACTGGATTCTGTAAAACTGTGATTTTTCTCCTCCGTCACCAATTAACTGCAAAATCTTGAGTTTCAGTGCCTGAGCTGTAATGTGGAGGAAACGTATGTAGGCAGTAGAGAGCGGTGGCAGCTGAATGAGATGATGCTTGCGAAGTCCCGACACACACCTGTCACCCGAGAGTCCAAATATCGGCTTCTTTAACGTGGTCACCTCTTCCTCAGCCTCGTGTTAGGTAGTAGCTGGCGCTTTAGCTGTTAAAATTGCGCAGTCAGCTTAGGGGTCTGGTTATTTTTCTTCCTCTCTCAGGGGAGAAAGAGTATTTGAAAGCAGTCATGGAAGTGCGGGACAGAGAATGACCTGGCGTTTTGCCGTCGTTGGGATGGTGCAGGATTCTGTCCCCTGCCAGGAGTACTGGGGGGGTGGGGGTGGGGGCGGTGAGCTCAGCCGGCTGCAAAGTCAGTGAACAGAGGCACAATCGGAGGGCAGGTGGTAGGCTCCCCAAAAACGTCGAAGCTGCCGGGTATAGATGTCAGCCAGGGAGCAAGTCGTAAAAAGAAAATGAGGTTGGAGAGAACGTTCAGAGTATTTTTTTTGTCGCTTTGAACCACTGTCAGTTAACCGTTCCTGGCTGCAAAAAAAAAAAAAAATGTGCCTCTTGGTAAGATGGCCCTTTGGCCGTCATAAACTTTCATTTTTCTTCACTATCATAGCTCCTCATCTTGTAACTAAGTGTCCAGTGGCTGTAGTCTTTACTGTTGGGATTAAAGTTGGAGAGACACGGATTGAAGTTAGATGAAGAAGATGTTGAATTTTTCAGGGCATTGAATGTGGATTGAAATCCATGCTGTGCCTGCTGCTGCTCTTCAGGGAAAACTCTCTCCTAAGCCAAAAAGTGTCGCGGGGCAGCACCCCGATTGGAGGAGGCGTGGCCTCTGAAAATCCTCTTCCCGCAAAACCAAAAAGAAGCCTGGGAAGTTTTCAAAAATCAGCATTTTCAAAAGTCTGGATACTAACAAATGGCTTCAAGTTGGAGGAGAGTTTATTCAAGGAACATGGTGACTCTCAGTAAGACCAGTGAGCTTGCCACGTGTCGCGACTTCGCCTGGACGGTGGACAGCTCTGCCATCCGGGCGAACCCCAGGGCGGCAGCCTCAGGAGGGGCCAGACGGGTTTGGAGCAACACGTGGTGTCCCGTCGCCGGACACCGGTCAGGGTTCGGCCTGTGTGACGATGCTCAGGAGCACGCCGTTCTCGGGGCTCGTGTTTACTTTGGACTGACACCTTGGTCTGTGACGATGACACCGCCGGGAGTGCACAGGAGGGTTGCCCAAGGAACGGAAAAGGAAAATGCGGGAGAGGAGCGTGCAGAGGGGGCTGGGGGAGCCCGGCGAAACTCTGGGACCGGCCTTGGGGGGCCCCGCGGTCCCCGGCGGGCACCTGCTCTGTGCCAGCGGGAGGCCCGCGGGGGGTGGGCTGCCCGCGGCGACACGTCGCGGACGCGTCGCGCCCTGCACGCACGCCACCTGCCCGCGGGAGGCGGGAGCCTCGCGGCAAAGCGCTTAGGGCAGTGTCTGTCCGGCTGTTACAGACCGCTAACCTAGCTGGACAGCGACTCGGGGGCCACACACACGACACACTGATTTTACAGAATCGGTTCCACAGAGTCACCAAACCGATAACAAGCAACACCGACAAAAACAGCGCTGATAACCAATCGGGGGGGCGGGGGGTGGGTTTTATTTCCAGAGTCTCCACGTTATGTTATTTAAAGCATCCCATTTTCAGCTCAGATTTTCAAGACATACAGATAAACAGGATAATATGACCATATATGTTAAAAAAAAAAAAAAAAGAAAAAGAAAGGAAAAAAAAAGAAAAGCCATGCCATAGAAACAATCTTCATGCTGGGGAGCACCCTGAAGAAGCTAACTCTAGAGAAATCTCTAGAAGACTCAATCAATCTAAAACATCCTTCTAAAATGAAGGTTTTTTTTAGGGGGAGGCATTTGCTTTTTGCTATATGTAGAATGCTCGATTAATATTTTAAATATATTTGAGAGTAAGGACGCTTATCAGATATTTGAACAGTGCTGCTTAGAATAAATAGTTGTTAATTAACACAGACTAAGTTTTATTTAATGACTTACTTAAGCAACAAAAATTAAATATTGGCTTTTCTAAAAATGTAACTATTAGGGTTGTGATATGAGGAATGAAAAGTGTTAGACTCTAATGATTCATAATGAAAAGTAGAACAAATTTCCGCTGCTATCAATAACTCTATCAAATTTTAATTATATTTTTTTGCAGCTGCATGTACTTTGATCTTGGCGAAGTAATCGACACATTATTTTTCAAAAATAATTTGATTTTGGTTAATAATAGTGTCAACATTAAATAAAATACCGTATACTTTATCTCCTTAGCTTGTTATAAACTACCACAATTAAAGTACTTCTATTTTTTATGTACTTGCTTTATTAAATTTATTGGGGTTACGTTGGTTAATAAAATTATATAGGTTTCAAGTGTACGACTCCATAACACATCGGCTGTATATTGCGTCGCATGTTCGCCATCCAAAGTCAGTTCTCCTCCGTCACCATATATTTGAGCCCTGTGCCCTCGTCCACCTCCTCCCTCTCCGCTTCCCCTCTGGTGACCACCATACTGTTGTCCATCTTGTTGCTTTCAGTTTTATAACCCACACAGGAGTAAAATCGTATGGTTCTGACTTGTTTTGCTTAGCGTGATAATGTCAAGACCCATCCGTGTTGTCACAAACGGCAGCGTTTCATCTTTCCTCATGGCTGAGTGACATTCCATTGTATGGAGGTACCACACTTCTTTATCCAATCATCCATCGTAGGACACTGCGGTTGTTTCTGTGTCTTGGCCTCTGTGAATAATGCTGCAGTGAATATTGCGGTGCATATATCTTTATGGATAAATCTTTTCAAATTCTTTGAGGAGACACCCAGTGGAAGGATTGTTGGGTCCTGTGGTAGTTCTATTCTTAGTTTTTTTTTTTTTTGAGGAATCGCCATACTGTTTTCCACAGTGGCTGCACCAATTTAGATTCCTACAGCAGTGCCTAGGGGTCCTTTTCCTCCGCATCCTCTCCTACACTTGTTATTACTTGTGCTGTTGATGTCAGCCATTGTTATGGTATGAGGTGGAATCTCGCTGTGGTTTTGGTTTGCATTTCCCTAGTAGCTGGTGAAGTTGGTCATCTTTTCACATGTCAGTTGGCCATTCTTTTATTTTCTTGAGAGAAGTTCAAGTCCTCTGCCCATTTTTAAATTAGATTTTTTTTGTTGTTGTTGAGTTGTATGAGTTCTTCATCTATTTTGACTATTTGCCCCTTATTGGAGGGATTGTTTGCAAATACCTCCTCTCATTTGGTTGGTTGCCTCTCTGTTTTGTTGATGGTTTCTTTTGCTGTGCAGAGTTTTTTAGTTCCATTTATTTATTTTTGCTTTGACTTCCCTTGCCTTTGAGGTCAAATTCATAAAATCCTCTCTGAATCCAAAGTCCATGAGTTTAGTACCGATGCTTTCTTCTATGCAATTTTTGTTTCGGCTCTTATATTTAGGTCTTTGATCCATTTTGAATTAATTCTCATGTATGGTGACAGATAGCAGTCTAGTTTCATACTTTTGCATGTGGGTTTCCAATTTTCCCAGCACCATTTATAGAAGAGGCTTTCCTTTCTCCACTAATTTTGGCTCCTTTGTTGAAAATTATTTGCCCATGTAAGTACTTTTAAAATATACCTACTGACACTGGGTAATGCTATAAAGTAATGTTAGAAAGATATCCTACGTCACTTGTGCTGTAAGAATGCCTCAAAGTTTTATTGGCATATTTCTTTTTGAAATTTTCCAGGAACATGACCAATACAAAGCAAGGAAAATTTATATTTTTGTTGATGCTAGAGCAGTCAAGGTCAAATACATATAGTTTTGAAAGTCCTGATGTCATTAATCTTTAAAAAATATATAGTTAGAAGCAAGAGATGTCTGCACGTGGGCCAACAATGGGGGGCGTTTGAGGAGGTGGAGAGAGCGGGCTCCAGCGAGAAGGCTGTATCCATGAACCAAACAAGTGCTCTCATTTCTGGGACGAGGGCCAGACATCGTGGTCACAAGAACAACTGTGAGACCCACGTGGGAGGTCAGAAAGAGATGGAGGTGGCTTGTCACGGCTAATCAAGACTATGAATTGGATAATCTAGGCATCCAATGACAACAAAGTTCAGCCCAGGGATTTTGCAATAGGACTAGAGTCCAGTTTTGAAGATAATGGGCAAGACATTGGTTAAGACAAGCTAGATGAGACGTAGATAATTTTGAAGTACGTATGTTTGAAAAATTTCCCCTCAAATTGTTATAGCCCAGTGATCCTGTTTTCCTTCTCTCCGAGAAAGAGAAATTTAATGCAGATTCTCTCAGGCAATTTCCATGTAGCTTATCTCTGAACGTTATAAGCAAGTGCATTAGGATAATTTACCCACTTTACTCTTTTGGCAAAAGAATCATGGAATTGCGATTCTACGATAAGTGATGAGCACGTTGATAAGTACAGTGGGGCCTATAAAACACTTAATGTGTAGTGGTTCCTGGTTTTAAGGAGCTACAATTAAGATACAGCAACAGCCATCTATGGAAAATTAAAACACAGTGGCATTAGGTAATTACCTAATGAGGGCTACAACCGAAAAATGCTATGCAGAGAGCAAAGGGAAGTTCTGAAGCATTTTTATCAGGGGAGAACGTGAAAATACATGAACTTAGGAGCTCGCCTAGTGCTGACTTGCTGGCTAAATCAGAGCAGGGAGAGAGGAACTTGAGGAAACTGAGAATTAAAAGCAGTGGTCCAGAAATGACACTCACGAGCCTGTCCCTGGGCGAAAGGAAGGGAAGACATTTCCGGGTAAAACTTGACAAGGCTCATAAATGAATGGAAGAAGGGACGAGAGAAGTCTAGGGAGGGATTGAAGGACAGATCGATCCGTCAGCTGTTCCGGCTCAGATTCCTATTTTCACATCACATTCTCTTGCTTTTCTTTTGGCTAAAAATAAAGTGCTGCCTTTCCCATAACACAGTCAATATATTCATTCTCGAGATTCCAAAAATGTCCACAGAGCAGGTGTATTGTCAACATGTCTGATGCATTCTCATCGACTGGTATCAGAAGATGGCTCGCAGATGGCTCCCCCAGCCCTGCCCGGTCCTCCGTGCCGAGAGCTCTCGAAACAAATTCAATATGTATCTACTGGGTTCCTTAAGTACTCTGTCGGTGGTGGCACTGGGAATACAGTGACAAACAAAACTGCTTTCCATTTCTGTTCTCATGGAGACGCCTTGTCAGGGAAAATCCATAGCCAAACTCATTTTTCTGTTCACATTAAATTTATACATACTCCCTGCCTACTCTCATTTCTCGAGTGGCCTATTGATTTTTGTTCAGGTCCTAAGCCTCTGTGTATTCAAGGGTATTGCAAATGAACTAACAAGTTCAAAGTGGCAGATGGAAATAGAAAGGAGCAATCATGTGAATGGTGGGTAGTTAATCGCATTCAAACATCCCCAAATAAGCCAGAGTCTATCTAAAATATGGTGTGAACTTCTCACTTCATTCTACCTGGATGAAAATGCAGAGAAAAGGACTGTTCACTAGTGTGCTTATTTATAGCTCTGAGATAAGATTAGGTGGGACCAAGGTGATCCGTCACTTTATTTTTTTATGGCTTGTGTTCACTGCATTTTTTATGATCCTCTTTTTTCATGCACATTGATTTCTCTCATGTTGCAACTCAGGAAACCGTAAATGATGAATGAGAGTACTCACAATTAAGTCATTAAGGCAACGTAGTCACACAATAACATGAAGATATATCATAAAGAGAGTCCCAAGAAAAAGGTCCTGGAAGTTTAATTTTGAGCTCCCTTCTGTGACAAGCATGCAGACACCCGATGTGGACCTAATTCTAAGCTTATAGTTACCAAAGTGGTTTCCAAATGTGATTAAGTTTCATTTAATTCCTGGCGTCTTCACCTAAAAATTTTTCACCTATTTTCAAACATCTTAGAAATGCAAACAAGATTCATGTTTAATATTTAGAAGCTAAATATTGCATTTCCTAGTATTTTATAAGTACGTTAAAATATTTTGAGAACCTCATTGTATAATTAATCTGGGAATAAAAAGGAAAGAGTTTTGTTTATTTCATTTGTAATGTGTTTTTTTGTCCATGAAGTTTCACATTTTCTGGCTAGTTTTGCCTGGTTTTGCACTCGTGAAGTACTCATTGGTTAAGTGACCCACGGATGTTTCTGAGGGTCTGTTATGAGCTAGAAAATGTTCTGATTTCTGGGGATTGAAGTTCATGTTCAACAAAATTGTTGACTTGACTACGCAAGGGATGTAAAGCAGACAGGAAGGACGTGGTATGACGGGGAGTACCGAAACCAGGGAGAGCAGGAAGGAGAGGTATTTAAGCCACTCTGTACCTCCTTTTGTTTCTTCCCACCACTTTCTAAGCATCAAGCCTCCCAATCTTATTTGTGCAAGGATTTATCAATCACTTGGCAAAGAGCATATCCTCTAATGAAGTGTATACTTTTAGCTCGTAGTCATAGTAATCAATATAACCCCAAATATATATCTTCATATATATGTGTAATATAAATGAATGTGTGTGTGTGTGCATGTGTATACAAATGAATATTTATACCGACCTTCATAGATTTGCCTCTACTAAATTGAGGTTTTATCATTTGACCCTGTTAACCTTAAAATAAGAGGCCAAAGTGAGAGGAAAGAGGCATTTATCTGAGATCCAAAGGAATAGCTATTTGGGAAACACTGATTTGGGCAGAAACTCAAACAGCATTCTGATTAGAGGATGAAGTTGAGGGGTCCTTGTGAGAAAGGGAAGGGGCAGTTACGTGAGTAGAAGGAAGGAATTTCTGTGGGTGCAGATAAGCTAACAGAGCGCCCCTGTTTCTAAAGAATGTCTTTACTTTTCAGTGTGGGTCGTCGTAACGAACAGGGCTGGGGTCCAGTGCTGCTCTAGGCTGGTCCAAAGCTTACTCTGCCCCGTTTGTACGTTCCAGAGTTTTGAGGAGCAAGACACACAAAGCAGTCCCCCAGGGACGGCAGCTCCAGCTCCATTTCGAAGTGGCTTTGTTTATATTATTTTTCACACCCCTGAGATTGCTTTGAGGGCATGTACGTCAGAATTCATATGAAATTTAAAGTCGTGCTTTTTTTATTTGTCTCAGCGGCATTTTGAAGGATTCTGTCTCCTACTCACATCACGTAGAGTCTTAAAAAAATGTTGTCGAGATGGGAGTGGGGAGGTTATTCTCATGAACCAAGACAATGCTTTTAATATTTTAAACGTGATTTTTGAGATGCTCGGTTTTTTTTACTATTGTTTTAGCCATCAAGAAATTTAAAATAAAATTGTTGCTTCACTTTTTCTTGAGCTTGCTGTTTATTTAGATGTTCCGTATTCCTATGTATTGTCTTAATGTGTTATCTTACACATTTGACAAAATACAAAAATGTATTTCATGTGTGTTTTCTCTACTGAGGTTTTTATGGACAAAATGAGATATTAGCATGCAAAATATAGATGATTTACTGCTTTATTATTTTTTTATAAATTTATTATGATGATTTCTTGTTTTAGCAATGCTCAGCCTAAATTTTTCCTGACCTCATTTATATTTTCAATTTTTACTATCCTACTTTTATTATGATGGTGTCTGGTAATGCACATTTGTGGTATTCGACAATAGAATATTATTCATTTTTAAGTTGTCGTTAACTTGTTTTCAATAAAAATAACTTGGAGCCTCCTGCCACCCAGTCTTTTCTGCTGGTGTTCAAGTAAACTTTTGCGACAGAGGCACACGTTTAATTCATCAGCGTAGAAAGAGAATATATCTTGCTTAAGGACCAGAAGAGACGTTTTGGTTCATGTCACTGTGAAATCAGAGAAAGAAACCAAAGGAGCTAAGGGTCCTTAAGGATGTTGCTTTCACCTTGTTGAATTCTTTTCACTGTGGGTGACTCATGTTCTTGGCACCCTTAGAACCGGTTGGCTTCCTTTGACTGAGTTTTACGTGCTCAGCACTTTTCGGTGGCTGTGCAATGCCTCACACTAATCAAAGCTGCCTTTGGTGGGCGAATCCAGTAATGCTTTGGTAAGAGTGAGGATTACAAGTGACAGCTCAGAAAAGTGCATAGGCAAGGCATGGATGATGAAAAGATTTCAGTGAAAAGGTATGAGTCCCATCTTTTTCTCACCTGAGTCTGTGTGCTTGTCCATGTTAAGTGTCAATCAATTTATAGCTTATAAAAGCAGTATATTCAGAGAGCTGGGGACAGTTAGGAAAACGGGAGATAACGTGGTGGAATAGGCACAGTTGTGTGTGTTTAGGGACATTTTGCTCTTTCGATTCACTATGGTCAGCAATTAGGGCATTTGAAAGTTTACTTCATTGATTATCATTGAATAGTGATGCGCTGGTCAGGTGGGAATTCATAAACTCAAATATCGAAATAATTTCATTGTATCTTGAATTTTGGTGAATCCAGTTTCAATATAAGCAAGGTATAGTATATTTTCTCTTTTAAAATAATTAACGCTTGTCACAGAACCTGGCTTAATGTTGTGTGTGGCAAAAGGACATGTGCAATGTTTTTATAATTATGTTAACTTTACTCTTTAGAATTTAGTTACTATTTAGTAACATCCATGAAGATCTGCAGTTTGTGCTGCATATGTGAAATGCCACTTGAAACTATAAGATAAAATATTATTTGAGTCTCAATGACATCAGAGGCATTTCGCAGGGTGTGTGTGCTTGATAACACATATTGCATAACTTACTCTTAGAACAGGAAACATTGAAGAAACGGGTGTTGGTGTGTGTCCATACTTATAGTAAAATGTAAAGGCATTGTTGGCTCCCTTTTCATAGAAACAGAGGGGTTCTCTTGACAATGTCTCATAAAATGCCGGCCCTTCTAACTACAAGGTGTCACTTGCACCCAGAAAATGAAAAAAAATAAGGCACAAACGAATCAAGCCATTTACACAATGAAGAGTTTTCTCATAGCTAAGAAAAATGATAAACACACAGAGCAGGCATTTAAAAAATTCACCAAATTCTAGACCTTGGATCTAACTTAAAATTACTAAAAAAAAATTAAAAAACAGAATACACTTTTGTTTATATGGTATGAAAAAGAATTTTAGCAATTGCTTAGAGATGTTTAGTTGTAGGGTACAACCAAAGTTCATTGAAAAAAAGGATTCTGTCCCATATTTTTTCTTTCCAAGAACAGAAATTGTTATTTGATTGCCGTATTGCTAATTCACATGAAAAGACAAAACCGTAAAATGTCTCTCTTTTTTGATGATAATTATTCAACATGCCCTTATTAGATACAGTTTATAGATAGGCTAATCAAAATACCTTTAAATTATGCTATTTCATAAATTAAGACACCAAACTCTACCATACCATTTGTTTTCGATTGACTTTGCCTCAAATATTACTTACATGTAACAGTGGCATATGGTTACCGACAAACAGATTTCTTTATTGTTGAAGGAAATGATAAAGCAGAGAGGGCGAAAAGGTTGAAAAGTTCTAGATCTAAAATAAATTTAGCTATGCAAAGATGTATTGTGAATAATTTGTTGGAAGCACGGACAAAAATTAATCGAAAGATGCATTTTGTTATGTAAATGAAAGATTTGTATTTCTTAACAGTCAAGAATTTTGACTACATGCACATAATATAAATACCTAATAAATTGTAAAAATAAGAGAGAATGGACTTAGTAAAGAATAACCTGAAGCATTCCATCCGTGATCGATTGCAGCCTTTGTTTTTCATTTTATTCTGCAGCCATCGATACCCTTCCAGACACTGCTGACAAGTTAGAAGATTCTCCACATACTTGAGCCATCTCGGTGAGTTTCTTGAAAGTTTTTAATATCTAAGGTTCTGACCTCTGCAACCACAGAAATACATTTTAAATATAAATTCCTAATGTAAAAAATAATGCAGTATATTACACGCATGCTGTGAAGGTTCAGTAAATCAAACAAACAAAAATGCTTCAGAAAGTCAAAGGCTTTGGCTGACAAAATAAGACATTTTAGTAGAATAAAAGAGTGCTATGATCATCATTAAAATGACACGTTTGGTAGCTTTTGAATCTTGTGTTTATTTCTTTGTTTAATTTCAGGGAGATATTTAGTTGATGCTTAAATAAATTAAATTTGAAAGTCTTATAAATATTTTTATGATACTTTTTTTTTTTACCTTAGAGATAAAAATTGTTTGACAACTGATTGGCTACAAGAGTGCATTTGGAAAGGGTTGATGTGTTGGCCAAAGATTGTATTGATTTTTCTCTAAAGGGCAGCAAGAGAATTTAGAACACATTTCCAGGGTCAAATAAAAATTTTGTGTCTGACTCCTTCCACACATTGATTGAAGAAGCCCTATCTCTTTGGATTTAAGCACACTAAAAAAAATTCTTTTGTAGCTCTCATGCGGTCACAGCCATTCAGATCAAAATCAATAAGGGTTATAATCTTCATGTCAGTAAATTCCCTAATGAAATGTACACAGTTTTGCGTATATGCATTTTTCTGGCAAGAAGCAATCATTTCATTTTCTAAATTATCAACGATTCTAATATAGCTAAAGAAGGAGTTTATTTTGGCACAGGTATGTGTTTGGGGTCAGGTATTGGAATTTGGACAATCTGGGATGAAAGGATCTCTCACAGTTACCCAGCAAGTAAGGAAATATAGTGACCAAGTACAGATAAGATATAAAGTTACTCAATTCAGCTAAAAATGATGTGGGCACTCTCGTGTGACTTAATGAACCCCCAAATTTGATTCCATACTTTCTTTTTTCTTTCAACTATCACATGTGCAAGTCTTAAAGTAAAAAAAAATCAAGTTAATTATAAAAAGATTGACCTTTATTTGACAGTATACTTTTGAAAAAAAGTGATTTTCTCATAACGAAGAGGCTTTTAAAAAGAAATTTTATAGGTATAATTTTCTCCCATATTTAAAAAAAATCAGTTATATTTTGCTTTATTATTTTCTGAGATAAAATCATAGACAGATATCGTGTATTGGCTAAACAATATTTCAAATATTTTTTAAAGATACTTGGAAAAACTAAGATATACCAATTGTTTTCAACACCAAAACTCTTCATTTGAAATTGTTCATGTTGTGGGCATAACGATTACTTAATACAGAGTTTTTGATAGTGACAAAAAAGAAAAGAACATTATTCGTTATTTTTTTTTCTTAAAACAGAATAAAGTGAATAAACAGTCTTGATTCTGAAAGCTATTTAGAGGAAATTTCAAGCTGCTTCTGACGTTGAATTCGTTTAGCTTCCCAAAATTTAATTGACTGTTTTACCCTCTGTTATTACTGTGTCTCTACTATATAGAAAGTAAAGTACAGGAAATTTTACAATAGTTTCTATTTTAACATTTTTGACTAAGAATAAATAGGAGAAACCTGGACCTTCAACATATAACCTCAAAGTTTGAATTTTTCCATAGGAGTTTTTAATCAGAAGAGTTCTGAATAAATTCTAATTCATTTTAGAACTCTTTCAAATTTCGTTTCTGTGTGTCATTATTCCTTTTATCCAAACTCGTGAAGCCATCCTTTGTGGAGAGAATCTCAACTTTTAATGCGGGGTAATAGGGAAGGCTGGAAATTCAAATATACAAATGTTCTTTAGTATGAGATTATCAGACAGTAACTTGGAAAGTTCTTTGGAGCCGAGATGGAATTTTCTTATTTTTTTTACCTTGGACAGTACTCCTTCCCGTGTGAAATAGAAAGAGAAGATTCCACATTTCCTCTTAACAGAGTTTCAGGCTGTGACGAGGCATGTGCTATTTCACTGGTGTTGACGACCGTTAGGACTCAGCAGGTGTGTGGCCGCCGCCGCCTTCATCGGTCAATCTAATTGACACCTTGTAATCCCCTCTGTAACCATGCAAGACCGTTAGACGGTCAGGCAATCCCACTCCCAGCAATAATGAGCTTGTGGAGATGACTCGGTACTCAGCTTACAATACATTCAAGTGCAAGCAGACGCCTTATTGTCCGTCGCTTAGATAAAGATTCACGTACCTATGAAATACAGCTGAAACAATTACACTTCTCAATCATGATTCTGCTAGGATTCATTACAGTACGTAATGTGCTCTTCGATGGCGTGTATTGATATTGGGATGACCTCATTAACTATAGTGACAGAGTAATGGATAAGGGTTCTTTTACACTATCTTTCATGGTTTTGGAGGAAAGTTAAAGTGTCATTTTTGATCCCTTGAACACTGAGTGCTAGAACAGCATTCGGGTTAAAAGCTGAACACTAGTACGCTTGTCACGATTCTTCATCTACAGACTTTCAACTCCAGGCAGGAAGCGTTTGGACCTATAATGTTTTGTATATTTATCTATTTAGGATGATGGAATCACTGATTCTGACTCATCACATCTCATGTGACAAGGAGCAGGGTGTGTTTATTTTTGCTTTAGAGTAGAAGTGACACTCCATTTCTGCTGCGTGAAAAAAAATGGTTTTCTCAGTATCTATAAAGAATTACTTCCAAATGCGGATAGGCAACAAACATATTGAACCAGATTAGAAATTGTTATGTTCTAAGCCTACATAAACTGTAACTATATGATTATGAAAATGATAGTGTTTATCTATCTGTTTATGAAATGTTTGCAAACATAGAAGTAGACACATGATTTAAACAATCAGGTGACAGAGGCATAATAATCATTTTAATTTTTATTTTGATTAAAAACATAATATTTATCTGTTTTCTATTGTTTTTAAAATAAAAAAATCTTATGCCATTGTATTCTTCATTAAAATGTTATGAATCTTAATGAGATATTTTTCAAGTAACGACTATTTATGAAATTTTGAATCCATAAGCTTTTATAAACCTCTACAGCAGGAGGTAGGTCATTAAAGATCGTGGTTCTTTCTTTTGAATTATCATAGTACCTTGATTTTCTAAACTCTAATGATAGTTAAGTTCTGAAAAAACATCTGGAAATTTAAGCAGTAAGAAATAGATTGCTTCCATTCACACTTCTAGGAGGTGTGAAAGTCGGCATTCAAACCCAGGTCTGTCTGGCCTCAAGTCTGAGCAGGTGGCATGACACTGGGTCCGCCGTCAGCCCTCGGCGAGTGACAAGGGTCTGAGCTTTTCTTTCCATGGGTGAGCTTTCTCTTCTCAGAGACAGATTAGAGATGAGTTAAACAGACCTAAAACTGGTTCAGTTGGCCGTCTGACTGTAAGTGGATGATCCACTTTAGCTATTTTATTAATTCCTTGTTAGTGGCCCTGGTGTTGTGTAACATATTACCACAAACTCGGTGGCTTAAAACAGCACAGGTTTATCTCATAGTCACTGTAGGTAGGAACCCAGGTGTGGCTCAGCTGGGTCTGTCACAAAGGTGACGTGAGCTGGCAGGGGCTGGGCCTCATCCGAGGGCTGGACGGCGGGAGGGAGCTGCCGGACGCCTGTGGCCGTGAACGGAACTGCCGGCAGGATGCGCACCTCGGCTTCTGGTCACCTGGGGCCCCCGGCGTGGTCACTTGCTTCATCAGTGACAACGAGCAGGAGAGAAGCTTCGGGTTTAAAGGTCTCAAAGTAATGACAGCATTTCTTAAAATGTCTTTAGTGTGTGAGGTGCACTGTCCTTATCACCTAAGTCACAGGATGCTGTGAGGAGATAGGAAGCAACATAAACCCTAAGACGCTGGACGAATGTTCAATGTCACGGTTGCCCTTAGCCGTCGCGTTGGGTGAGCGGGTACGTGACGACAAGGACGGTGTGCGGATGGATAAGTGTAGGCAAACTAATTTAGAAAAAGGCTAAAATGTATCTTCGAGTCGTCAATCTGTGTGTTTTGAAGCACGTCTGGGACATTATTTTCAGTCAGGTGGTGAGGCCGACGGATCAGGAGACGGCTGTCATTGGAAAAGAGCTCGCAGTCACAGTCCCCAAAGAGCAGGGGTGTGACGCAGCACACGGGTGACGCGGGCGGTGCCAGCGTCGGTCTGGAGGTGAAGGGGGGCAGGGACAGTGG
>CM053511.1:54317731-54354121 GCA_028627145.1 Eidolon dupreanum | reverse complement strand
GCTGCGGCCCTGCCGTCGCATCTCGGAGGCCGGATGCCAAGCGCCAGTTCCTCTCCCGGTCGGCGTTTCTGCCCTGCGTGCGCGAGGCAGGAGTAGGCGGGAGCCGCGGGACGCGGGACCGAAGGGCTCCGACGAGAGTCGCGACGGCCGCGTTGCATCAGGCGTCAGCAGCGTCCTGCGGCTCCCGTGCAGACGCGGGACCTCCTGCATCTTTGCAGGCCGGCCGGGGGCGCGCCCGAGCCCCGAGCGGGGCTTTGGGGAAATCCACCCGAATGTGGCCTCTGGGCCGCGCGTCGATGATTTAAACACGCTTAAGAAATGGGATATACGTCGTGCAGCTGAGCCCGTGGGCTGAGCCACGCCGCCTGCGTTGACCTGCAGTACGCCGGGCTTTAGTCCTTCGGGCCACCACTTAGAAACCAACAGGAACGATTCTGACGCAAAAGCGTGGCATGGGAGCAAGGAAGGCACCGATCGATGAAGAAGGGACACGGGACGGCCAGAGTCACTGTCCCCGGACATCGCCTGCGCGCGCCTCTCTCCCTCCGGGCCCACCACGTGCCCGTCGCTTTCAGAACCAGTCTCCCTGTGCCTGTCCCCGCCTCTGTCCCCGCCTCTGTCCCCGCCTCTGTCCCCGCCTCTGTCCCCGCCTCTGTCCCCGCCTCTGTCCCCGCCTCTGTGCCACCGCGCGTCCTGCTGGGTCTCACGCAGGGGAGACGCGACGGACACCGTCTGGGTTCCGTTTCCGTCCCGCACTCACCAGACGGTTCCTTCCAGTTACAAGTGACAAGCCCTGAAGCTGACCTCAGCGACCCCGCAGGTCTCTGCACGACGCCCACGCAGGAGCCGCCTGTCGCTGGAGGTGCCGGAGCCCTTCGCCCTCCTCTGCATGAAGTTACAGGAGCCGGCCTCTCACAGCCATCGTCCGCTGAGGTTAGCGTGAGCCGGGATACGAGGAGAGATGCCAGACGGCCACGGTCTGCGCGGGTGTCCTGTGGGCGTGGGGCCCGCTTTGGTGAGGGTGCGACATTTACTCATAAACACCCGCCACGTCACAGATCACGGTCACACGTTTCCGAGGTTACGGAATTTACAAGAGGTACTGTGATTTCTCCAGAGAACTCAATACCTTATACAAGTCATCAGTTCGACGGATTTATTATTCAGTGTGACTTCAGATTGGATGAAACAAGAAGCGGGTGAGATTGTTTGCCTGTCCCTGATTATACGGAATTTCGTGCATAAATCTACACATCATTATAATGTGCGCATTCAGGTAAACGCTTTTATTTAAAGAGGTTGCCTTTGATCTGATAGAATATATTGCTCTTAGGCTTAACTTTAACAAAAAATGTGATGTTATTCTAAAAATGTGCCTCATGATATATATGGAGACTTTGTCTTTTTCAGAATAAGGCCTCTAAAATCAGATTTCCCTGATTAAATTTTACATGCTATGAATTATTCATCATTTATTCATCATGAACCAAATAGGCTGATATTACAGAACTCATAAAACAAGGTAGTAATGCAGCACTAAATCAAAGGCAGCCAGTTTAAAAGCAGAACGCCCTCGCTTTCATGTTTCTTCTCCGAGAGATGGTGTCAGCCGGTGCCACAGCATTTGTATCAAATCGAGAAGCAGATAGACATTTACTGTATTATTTTCTTATTCTACTTTATCACACGCTGCAAGTGTCACGCTTCAAATTCCCCGAACACACAGCTGTAGAGAAGCGACGAGGTGGCTCGCTCAGCCAGAGGCGTGTTTTAAACAGTGTCACCAGGTTTTTTTTTTTTTTCTGATTAGTTGAAATTCTCATTCTTTTTGCTTCTCGGGTCAAAGAATGATGCGCGGGATGTTTGTCTGTGTGTCGTTGCTGTTACGCGACGCTCGCTCGTTTGAACAGATTGTGGAAGCATTTGATAGTAGCCTGGATGGCAACCGCGTCTCTCAGGTTGAGGGGGTGTGCGCCTCCCCGGGCAGGGGCTACACCCTGGGACGGGCACATGGGGTGAGTGGGGCTTGGGAGCCTCAGTCTCGCTGAGAAGGTGAGCTCTCAGATTCGGGGCTTGCGGTGGGGCGTGCGGGAGGGCAGCGGGCGGGCCCCGCTGGGGTGCAGGCCTGCTGTCACTTTTCAGAGGAAGGATTTCTTTCATGTGGGGGTGTGCCTGTTGGTGTGTGTGGGTGTCGGAATGTGTTTATAGAATCTGAGGTCACTTTAAAAGTTGTATAGTATAGGAAGCACGCCAGAATTGATTCATAGCTAAAAAAAAAAATTCTTGAGCACGTACCGAATGTTAGAAATCATCCTTTAAGTGAATTAATTCATTTAATTATCCCCAAACTGTACAAAGAATGTGATTTCTTTGTGAATACTTTACAGATCTAGAAACGCGGACCTAGAGTATGTATGAAATTTGCCTAATATCGCGCAGGTAGCATGCCATCAGATGGGGTATAAAAGCAGACCTCAGACATCAGCGATTGCTAAAGGGAAAATAATGCTGACATTACCAAACACGCTTCCCCACCCCAACTAGAATTTTGATAATAGTGAAGTTGCAAAAGCTCTTGGTAACTATTGTCTTAAAATTGGACTTGGGTCAGTTGCTTAATAACTTGTCAGCTCTTCAGTGATTTTAGCTGATGATTTTTTTAAATATCTTTATCCAAACTGAGACATTGTTTTCTTCATGAGTGTCGTTCTCACCGACACTGTCCCACCTGTGTGTGCCACTGAAGACAGACCCAGTTTACATTCCACATAGAAAAAGGAACTTTTTTGCTTCCTCTTATTAAAAAAATAAACACACCAAATTCTATAATAGAGGACATTCCACATCTGCATAGGAACAGGTAGAATAAATGCCTGCCGCATTCAAAGATTTACTTCACTAAGAGTTCTGACGCCTCGTCGGTGGGCTGCAGACGAGCGGGCCACCACTCTCCCTAAAACCACTTGCTCCCGAGGGGCCCACATAGACTCAGAGGCAGCATGGGGGGGCAGGTGATTGACAGAACATGCAAAGTGGGGGAGGGGCTGGGCTTCAGGTCTTGCTACTGCTTTAGTGGTGAAGTTCAGCTTTTGTGTAGAATTCCGCTTAAGATGAAATTGAAGAAAGGAACCACTAATAAAAAAATAAATAAAATAAATCGAAATCACCTTCCACATTCCTAGAAGATGGTGACGAGACCCTCTCCTGGCTCACGTCTCATCTTGGCTCCAACTGTGGTCCCCTCCTGAGCAGAGCAGGGCTTGGTTCTCTGGTGGCTTACCTACGTGCAGTGTGACAGAAGGCTTGCTCCTTGGCTTGGTGAGATCCGACTGGGAGAGCTTTTGCAAATTCTTCTCGTTTCTGGGTCATAGGAGACCTTGGGAACTGCATAAGAGCATAGACTGAGCCTCTGAGTGTGGGGCGTCTGGGAAGAGCTGGGTTCAGAAGACCCTGGACGTCGCGGGAGGAGAGTGTCCTTTTCCCTCTTAAGTGATGCTGGTCTCCTTGGCTCACGAGAAGGTGAGGAGAAGCAAGCAGACAGCCTCAGAGTGGTCCTGCCTTTGAGACACGGAGCGGAGGGAAGAGAAGCTTTCTCTTGGTCTCTAGAGAGTTGGTTAAGGGTTAACCGTTATTGTAAGGGTTAAGGTGTGTATGGAGAGGTCGCTGAAGTGCAAACTGTGGATAGGACTTTCCAAACGAGGCGCTCATACTCCTCGAGCCCAGCCCCAAAGAAGAATAACATAGGTAAGCCGTCAGGAAAGACCATGTGGGACACCCAGAAAATGCCACTAATGACCAAGGAAAGTCCAGGGGGAAAGAGCCGGCTCATCCACGGAGGAAAAGGGCAGCACAGAAAAAGCACCTGCAACTAAAACAGACGCTCTCGTTTTAAAACCAGGAGATGATGGACGATGGCCACACCATCAGCGCCTGATTGTGAATACCTTGGACGTCAAGTGCAACCCACATCTCAAAGCACCCAAAGAAACACAGAGATACGGTTCCTCACAAATTGCTGGTTGCCCCAAATAGTCAAACTTCTTTTATTTAAAGTGATAAAATATTCAGCTTACCACTTGTTATTCTCAGCTTTCCACGTGACTCAAATCAGACCAGTGAAATGCAAGCAGGATAGTTTTGAGGGACCATTTCTGGACCAGACCACGGGGAGCAGAGCTTCAAAGACACGGGCCCATGAAGTGGAAACCGACACTGGCTCGGGGGAAAGGTGACAGGTGGGAACTCAGCTACCTACCTGTCACCTTTCACGTGAGGCAGCAGTGCGTTCTATTTCTATTCTATAGAAACCATTTGGAACTTACTTCGAATACGTTCACAAAACGCTTTCATTGTCTCATACATGTTTGCATGCATCGAAAATATCTACTTTTTGATTAACGAGCTGCACGAATGACCAGGGAATGACGTAAAGATTACGATTTGCACTGCGTGGATCTAAGAGATCTGTGTGAATCGACTACATTTTCCTAATCATTGAAATCAGTGACACTCATTTGCCTCAAGGGGCAGTTGTGCCTTTACATCCCTGCTCAGATTTTAAATCAATAGATAAGTTTCCTTGTCAATGACATGCGGGTGGTAATGGCGATGGATGGTACCAATGACAACCTGGAGTTTATTTGTCCTGTCTCTGAAAGCCTCAGAGGAGAGAGAAACTTGCTGACACAGCACTTTGAGCTTAAAGAATGACGCTCGCTGAAACCAGGGGTGCAATAAGAGCCATTTTGCATTTTCTTCAGCTAACATTAAACCCCTAACATACAGTTTAATCCACCTTAAAAACCGAGGCATAAATAACTGCCTAGATCAATGAGCACCATTTCGAGAGTTTTGAGAAACCAAAGTGAACCCTCCCCTCTCTGACGGACTCGTGTAATAGATAGACGTTGCATCCAAGTAAGTATAGGACATGTTTAATTCATCTGATGAATGTTGAGGCAAATTAAAATTGATTAGAAAATAAACAGCATGTTATAGACACATTTTGTCTTCCCTGTTTGTGCCAAACTTAAATTTTTTTTGTCATAATATTAGAACTTAATATTTACACACTTACTGCATTAAATAAATGGTCTTTTGCAGCTCAACACTACAGACTCTGCATTCAGTGCTCGATATATTTATCTATTTATAGTTACCCTTTTTCTTCTTGAAACTACAAGTTACGCTGGTGAATATATCTCAAACCCAAGTTAGTTTGATTTACTTTAATGTTCCTTCACAAAGGAAGATGAAAAAAAAAAAAAGATGTTACACAGACGAACCTTCCTTTTCTGATAAATGTTGAAGTCACTTTGAAAACCGAAATGATCAATCCTCACGATCTTTATTATCGCAGTATTAAATGGTATTCATATATCCATTTTTCAGACTCATTATTCACACAGTTTTCACTCACCCCCATTGTGAGGACAAGAGCCATTTCTACCATTTTGCGTCCTTGATGGGTACGAGTGTCCCACAATACAAAGAATCGTGTCCTGATTGTGTTTACTAGATGTGGTTGGAAGAGGGCTCAGTTAAAAAAAAAAAGTTTTGAGGTTTTCAGTTCTAAAGAAGTTCTTAGAGTGTTTAATATGCTAAGCTGCACTGTGACTCTCAAAATGTTAAAAAGGCATTCAAGGTATCATAAAATTTATTTGGCAAAAGACATTTCGGAGAATATTGTGAATGAACTTGAAGAAATAGTAGAATTTTGAATGCTGTTTAATAAGTATAATAAGTTTAATGCTTTTATTTTACATTTAAAATACTCCCTAATTTTACTTATATTATTATGAATTAAGCTTATATGTTATTGTAAAAATTTGGACAAGTATAATTTGGAAAAAGAATTGCACATCATACCACTTAGAAAAAGTGAATAAACTTTGGTTTTATTCTTGTCATTATACATAACTAACCTCATACCTATGAATATATTTAAATAGAAAAATATTCATAACTATATATATCTTATGTACATATGTGGCTATTTACTAGTTTTATAACTTGCCTTCTCAATTTGACATAATCTTGTAAGAATTTCTCCAGCTTAACTGCTTAATAAAGTATTTGTCGTGTATCTCACATATGAAGAAATAATAAAGATTAAAATATAGATAAAATTCATCAGACGAATGTGAGCAAAATAATTCAATGATCGTCAATACTAGTCAGAGCGATAGAAATGACCGATGGCTTTAATCACAACAGCTTCAAATTGGAAATCATTCCAAGGTCCACCAGCTTTTGAAAGGATAAACACATCACGATGCATTTATAGGATGAAATACTATTTATTAGTGGAAAGCAGAACTTCTTTTATGTGTAATAACATAGATGAATTTCAAAAGCATCATACTAAGTCAAAGAAGCCAACTGCGCAAGATGGCATGCTGTCTGCTTCCATTTATACGATATTCTGGAAGAGACAAAGTTGTTGTGACAAATGCAGACCTCTGTTTGTGAGAGCTGAAGAAAAGAGGTTGACTGAAATGGGTCACCTTTTTAGGGGGAGGTGATACAATGATCTATCTGATAACTGTGGTCGTGTTTACATGACTGTGTCAATTTGTCTAAAGTCATCGATTTGTGTACCTAGAATCGGTGAATTGGATTTTATGTAAATTTACCTCGATGATGGCGTTTCTGTTTTTAGAAAATGACCTCTCTCCTGTCGCCTCCTTGGCCAGCCCACCTCTGATTTTCTCTTCTTCTGTTGTCGCACAAACATAGTTCTGCTGTTACATTTATATTCACTCTACTCTTTTAGGAAAACAATGTTACGTGGTCCCTATGAGGCTGTCCTTTTAAAGAAATAAAACAAATTTCACCCACCTTTCTATGTCTAGAAAATTTCCTGGCCGTAAATAGTCGCATGGCACTTAGGGGAATAAATAGGGAAGGCGGCCTCTCCGATGGAGGTGGTGCTGTGCCCACTGACTAGAGTTTTGGGGACGGCTAGAGAGCACTTGGAACGGAACAGGGCACAGTCGTTAGGTGTGTGCTCGAGTTCCTGTAATAAGGAACTGTGGAAGTCCATTCAAAAATTTCTGCATTGATACAATTTTTAAGTACAGTCTGCTTAAGAGTGAGTATGTGTGATTGAGGGAAAATGTACAAAACTCTTTTAAGCTCCTAGAGAAATATCCTAGAACCTCTCTAACTACAAAACGTGGTATTGACTATACTTGCTGAAGCCAACATAAACCATGATATCTAAACTATGTTAATCATTATAATTACATATGATCATTTAAAACTTGTATATGTATGTGTGTATATATGTGTGTATATGTGTGTATATATAAAACAAATTTATTACTTGTAATAATTTTAACTTGAACATCTTAGGCATATGAAATATACCAGATATGCTGTATGCTTTTAGGTATAGCGAAGGAGTATTTAAAAATAGCATCTAAATTATTTTCTGTTCTGGTTAATTTTTTCCTCTATTCCAGTACTTTTTGCTGCTGAGATAAGGCCATTAGGTTGAGACTTATTCCCATGAGGATTGGAAAAAGGAATGCTATTTGGAGTAAAAATGTCTGTCTTTGGTTTTGGTTTTCACATATATTTTTTTGTTCACCTTGGTAAAATAATACTATTGAAATTTTAGAAGAAGAGAGAGTGAGAGAGAGAGAGAGAGAGAGAGAGAGAGAGAGAGAGAGAGAATAACGTTTTCCTGCATTTCCTCAAGTTCTCATTTTAAATATCGAGAATCATAACATAAAAGAGGATAAGTGTAGAGCTAAAACATGTAATACCGAAGATATTTCTGCCTCACTGGGACTGTTCTGGGAAACAAAAACCTAAGGGACAAGACCCAGAATGTCAAGAAGTTAGGCTCAGGGCTTTCGCCTCCCTTGCGATGAAAGGTTAAGAGCATATGGAAAAAATATTCAGATAAGATTTATGGGGTTAGCTAGTGAATTTCAATGTCTCGAAAGCCTGAGAGTTTCCAGAAAAGGCTCAGCTAGTTTTGTCTTCCGAGTAACAGGACGTGTTTATGATGGAGCAGCTGCTCAGGAAGGTACTGAGCAGGTGGGGAAAACCTTAAGGGCACACATCCTCAGCGTAAAGGAAGCAGTGGACCGCTGCCCCAGGAGGCCCGGGGGAAGAGGATTCGTGTGTCAGAACAGCCAGCGACATGGGAGGGGCTGGCTGCAGAATCCGCGACCTCCCGCCTAGAGTCTATGGCGAGCCCATGGTAATTAGCAACAGCATCTGGCTCAGAATGCCAGCGATTCAGTCGGCCCTGGCACAAAAGAGCTTATAAAGTGCAGGATGCCCAGTCACCCGCGGGGCCAAGCTCTACCAGAATGAAAAAAGGAAAACAAATAAATAAACAGAGGCCAAAGAATATAGGCCAAGCAGAATTAAACACTCAGCTCAGGGAAACCAACACCAACCAGTCAGCCAAGACCCACGAGGAAATCAAAACTGTGCCCTGTCCTGCCATCAAAGAAAGAGAAAGGAAGAAGCCCCCAAAGAAGACTTTGTTTTAAGGCACGAATACATTTTTTTGGAAAGAAAAAACATGTCAGCCATCAGTGAACATTGAAGTCTGAAGTCAAGCGCGAAGCGGGAAGTAAGATTTTGCCAATGTCTAATTACTGAATGTACGCCTATCAAATGGAATCCTTGCATAGTCTTGTCAGGTGAATGGCATCCTCCTCCTTGTCCTGATTAAAGCCACTGACAAACAAAAAGGCTCACACAGGTCGACAGTTTCCTAAGGCATCAGGGCAAAGTGACGGGTGATGACAAGATTCAGTGATTTCTGCCCAGCTCCGAGTCACAAGTGCTTTGCCAGCACCTCCGTGTCTTTCTCCGCAGTTCCATCATGGTCACTGTAATTAATGGCTATGCCGACATTCTGTGATCTCTCCTCTCTGTGGAAATACCTGACAGAATCTTTGCAGCAAAATTATTGTAAAAAGATTGTTCCTGCCTTTTTGCATTAAGCTTCAGGCTATGCAGCTTGGGATTCAAAAGACCGTGCAGGGACACAAGAGCTTTGGAGAGTGAAAATCATATTTGCACCTAAGATTTGGTGTCCAGAAATTTGAGTTTAATTTTTGAGGCTTTGACACAATAATCAACTTTGCATAACTCCTGTGAGGCTTAGGTTTTGTTTTTTGTTTTTTTTTTTTCAATCCGGAAAAGGGAGTTACTTGGAGCAATGAGCACTGCTTAGAATAATGTACGTAAAAGACCTTTGTGAGTGTTAAATAGATACGCATTATACACACACATATACATTACAATAAATATTATCAAAAGCACCTAATAAAACTAAACATAGATACTAGATTAAACTGAAAAAGTAAATATTTTATGAAAATTATTTGAAGATACATTTCACTCTTAGAAATCAACAAGTTTTCTATGTAAATACTGAAGATAACGGGAAACAAGTTCCATAATGTTAAAGGATAAGTCACACTAAACAGCTAATCGTGGTAACTGGAACTCTCATATATTGGTCATGAAAGTTAAAATTGTATAACCACTTAGGAAACTGTTTAGAAGTTTCTGATAAAGTGAATCATGCATTTACCCAAATCCAAAACTAGGTAATAAACCAAATGACATGGAAACTTATCTGCATAAAAAATATTTAAGCATGGACACCTATGATAGGTTTTAATATAATATTCAAAAGCTGGAAAAAAAATTGTCCATGAATAAAAAAATGAAAAGAAAAAAAACAAATTTTGTTATACCATACACTAAAACACTACTCAGCAATAACAAGAACAAACTGCCAAAACACACAATAACTAACATGAATTCAAAACCTTATGTTGAGCAAGAAAGCCAGATATCAAAAAGTAGATACTGTGTAATTCCATTTTTGTAAAGTTCCATGCGTCTATAAGTCAGAATGGTTTTTGTCTCCAGAGAGTAAGGATTGGAAGGAGAAAATCAGTAAATTTTCTGTAGTAATGGGAGTGTTCCACAGCTTAATAAGCTATTTGTATCCAGCATTTTCAAACTCATCATCTAATTGTACACTAAATTATATATCTCACTATACACAATGTTTGCCTCATTTTAAAAAAGTTTTTTTTTTTACAAATAAAAAAATTAGTCAATTCCAGGTGTATTGTAGACCTAATCATGAAAGGTGAAAAAATAAATCGCCTGAAAAATTATAAACCTTGAAATAGCAAAGGTATCACAATAGGGATAAAAAAAAGTACTGTCTTCAAGTATAAAATATGAACAATCAGATGCCATGAGGTTTAAGAATTTCATTCCATTAAGGATACCATTAAGAGATAAAAAATCAACCAACATAGTGAAATATATAATGCATATGTCGGAGAAATTAGTTATATTTTGAATGTATAAAAATGTGTTAGTAACCAATTAGAAAGATACTCTTATACTTAAAAATGGAATATCTAGATTTCCCAAAACACATGAACATGTTGTAGACACGATTAGTCATTCAGGAAAAAACAGGCTGCATACCGCCTAGTAAAATTCCACCCCACAACCAGGAAAATGGCTAAAAGTAAAAAGAGAAAATTGACAAGGATGTTGAGCAAATACTGTTGGGAATTTAAACTGACAGTATCAGGTAACATGTATATCCTATGATACAGTAAATATGATCTTTGATATAAAATTATACAGATAGATACACTGATGCATACATGATTAATAAATAGGGAGGGAAACATCTAGCTATATCTAGCTATTATGTCTTGGTGTTATTATTTAAATTGTTGTCATTTCTATGTGTTCTGATTCTGCTTCAATAAGATTTTTCTTTAGAGAGGAAATTATAATTTGAGAATTTGTTTTACTCATCTGTCACTGTTGAGATTTGCTGCCACCTGTCATTCATTCAACAATTTCTTTATTTAAAATATTTTTTTTATTGAAATGCTTGGCGTATACCATTGTGCAGATTTACGGTGTGTAACATGTTAATTTTGTCCGTTTACTATACGTTGTAATATAGTTTCCGTTGTAGTGAAAATTAGCACCTCTGCCTCATTACACAAGTGTCCTTTCTTTTTAGTGGTCGAAACCATTAAGTTCTTGTCCCTTGGCAAGTGTGACAGCTGAACACAACATCATTGTCCGTATTCGCTCCACTGTGTGTCACATCTCCAGGGCTTGTGTACTATTTGTTGCAAGTCTGCACCCTTAAACCACATCTGTCTTGGCTCCCCAACCCCCCGCCCCTGGAAGCCACCATTTTACTTTATGTTTCTATGAGTCTGGCTTTTTAAAATTCTACATATGACAAAATACAGTACTCATTTTCTCTGTCGGACTTATCTCACTAAGCATGATACGTTCGAGGTTCATCTGTGTTGTTGCAAATAGTAGCATTATTCACAATAGCCAAAATATGCAGACAGCCTAAGTGCCCATTGATGGATGAATGGATAACGAAGATGTGATGTATATGCTGGAATATGACTCAGTGAGAAAGAACACGACCTGCCATTTGCGACAATATGGACAGACCTTGAACATATTACCCTAAGTGGGATTAATCGACAAATTTGTGTGCACCGCCTATGATGGGGTAAGCTCTATTCTAAGCCTTGATTAATTCACCCCAAAGTCCGGTCCATGCTGGAGTGTTCACAGAATCAACAAACTGAGTCTTCAGTAGAAAAATTAAGAGGGTTAAAAATCATCCTTATAAGCATAATTTTATTTTACCTTTCTTTTGAGTAAAATGGGACATTTGATATAATGGACACTTGTCATGTCCTTCCTTAAAAGCTATTGTTTACCTTGATCTATATCATTACTTTTTCTATGACTAAAATGATATAAAATTACAGAAGATGCATAATGCCTTAAAATTTATAAGACATTCATATCTCAAAGTTCTGGTTTGCATCGTCGGTCTCATATTAGAGACAACAAAGTTACCTTAATTACTAAAGACATGGACCTTCAATTCACAGTGTTCTAACTCAAACCACAATGCATATAAAGGTGATAGGTCACCAGAAAAAGAGACCAGGATGTTGTTTCTTTCTTCATTCTTTATCCACTCTGAGTGCTTTTCAAAGCTCCCCTTTTATTTATTCTATTTTTAAAAATAAATAATTTTTTTAATATAATGTGAATGGAGAACTACTTGGGAAAACTAAAAGCATTCTTTCTTTTTTTTTAAATTGTGTTAAGAACCCAACATGAGATTTACCTTTCTAACAAAAATTTTTTAAGTGAACAATAGGGTACAACAGATCTCTAGAATGTACCCATCTTACATAATTGAACAGGGGATTTGCTGTTCCAAGCTACAGTTTTAAGGCCTTCATTACTTATAATATTTGGGTAGCTAACTGCTCCCCATATTGTCTTTGAATAAACTCTCAACATCTGTGCGTCGTATTCTCATTATTACATCAGTACTGTCCCCTGGATCAAAATGAATTTATCTTCCAACTTACTTACTGACAGAGGTGGGTAAATTGGCTCCATGATTCCCGTGTTGGTTGCATGCTGCCACGTCTTGGGTACCAGGTACAGGTGTGTCATATAGGATGAAAAATCAATTGAGCATGCTCTCATCGAGTTCCTATTTTCTCTGACTTCTTTCCCATAATTTCCCATGCTTTAAGTCAAGGAATGGCTGAGAAATTCACCAGTGCATTTAAGGCAAGATTTATTGGCAGTTTTACGTGAAGGCGATGAATCCCATTCCCTTTAGACTAGGGGCGGTGCTCCGTCATTTTCGTGGTGATTGCTCGGAGTCAACGTTATTATGACCACTTCAAGAACTCTTAGAATAAAAAATGCAGTTATCAGAATGAGAGGTCTGAGAGTGTGTCTCTTCTATTCACTTGCCACTGGGTAAGAGCAAGGAGGGTCAGAAAGTGGCACATACATTGATATTTCTTCCCTCGAATTTTCCGTTTTCAGACAGAGAAAGTTGGCAGGTATCTGATTGTTGGTCTTAAACACTCGTGATTTTAATTTCAGGTGCTAAGGGGTTCACTTTCTTCCTTTGCTGACTTCTCCACATCTACTTTCAGCGCAATTTTTTTTCCTTAAAATTTTGTTGAGGAGGCGTCTGGTTTGGCAAGTAAGCGTGAGTCCTGATAAACAGACAAAACGCATGAAATGTTAGCCTAAGAACAAGATCTGTAATCGCCTTACGAAGAAGACTTTGGTGGTATTTTTTAATGAATTTTTACCCATTTGCATTAAATATTAAAGAGAAACATGTTCTTTCGTGTGCATCCCACATAAGGAACTGATATTGTTCCAGATTTCTCTATCACAACAAGACCACATTAGTAATGATAAAAACATAAGAGACACCATAAAATTTCCTTTTACCGAGAATTGACATGTATGAAATGAACATGTCAGGAATCGACCCCAGCGGTCAGTGGCCTCTGTTTCTGCCACACTTACCCGGGACGTAGTAACCCTCGGTCTCTCTTGCCGCACCCTTCAAAGGCTTCATCTTGGTTTTTCTTCCCTTAAAGGAAAAAATGCAGATGAGCAGTCTAGCCATAAAACTTGAATAACATACCCGGAACCCCTACAATATCACTTTCAAAGTTCACGTTTAAGCAGAATTTAAAAGCTGCCTTATTCATCACTTTGGTTTGGGAAATATGACGTGTGGCGATGTACACACATATTTTCTTTTCCTAATTGCCAAGTAAACCATGAATACATTGCCATGGCTAAAATTAAAATAATAAAGAACTGTAAAGAATGAAATATAGACATCGTCTTTTACTCTCCCTTCCAAAATCACTATCGTTTGTCATCTGTCTGGTATATATATCTCCCTATAATTTTTTTTCTACACACAGTATTATGCAGATATGTGTTCCTATGCATAATATTTATTCCCTTTATTAAAGAAAATACATAGTTTTATACATATTGTTTATAACTTGTGTTTTTCCTAGCAATAACCTCTGAAATCTTTCAACACCATGCCTACTTCCTTTCTGTGCACACATAATATAAATAATATTAATATATTTATGTATTTATATGCATAGTTAATACATATGTAGAGTGTTTAAATTTTAAAATGATTTCTATAACGAATCAATATCCTTGTATAAACATATGTACACACTCAACTACAATTTAGCTGGCAAACGAATGTGAGATAATGGGGTGATATGGAGTTTAAACATAATATTACGTAAGGCAAAAAAGCGCTACACCAACTGTCTATTTAAGTTGTTTCTGCGTTTGTGTGTTTTTTGCTTTGCCATCCACATTAGTCTAGTTAGCTATTTCCAAATTTTAATACCTAGGAAGACTTCGTTGGTCTGCACTAAAACGATGGGGGGAATTAAGGTTTTAAGTGACCTAAGAACAGAAAGTGTGTTTGTGCGTGTGAGCGTGGGAGTGAGTGACTGACCGACGCAGAGATTCTGTGGACAGACCACCACTTCCATGAGTTCCCCTGACCAGCAGTGTGACTGGACAGAGCACAGAGGACGTAGTGACAACAGTCACCGTCGCTGTACTGTTGCCGGGAGCAGCGGTTAGTGAAGGAGGCAGCTGTCCTCCTGTGCTTGTCGCGTGAACTTGGAGGGGAGGTGACAGCTTAACACGTGAGCGTCCAACGGGCCTCCACCACAGGGTCCGTTCTGAGATGACCGTCGTCTTCAATAGGGCCTCGTGAGAACGGCACTTCTGTAAAGCCGGAGGTAAAACCACTCACGCCTCGTGTGTCCTGCGTATCTGACCTGCCGACGCCCTCCCAGTCGGCCACCAGAGCAGCGCGGTCACACGGTGAGGCTGGGCTGCTCTCAGCGGCGGGCTAAACCAATTAGACCTTCCTAGCTCACTCACAGAATAAGTGGATTTTCCCGTCCATGAGGGCTACTTAAGGCTTAGGCTAAATTTGGAGACCTCTTTAGGGAATTAAAATTCGTAATTGTTTTAATCCCTCGATTTTGCTTTGAGATTTTCACTTTTGCTTTTAATATGCAGAGAAGATTATGGTATCTCAAGGCCGAGCCTCTCGCGTGGATGCGACTTTACAGGTGTTTCCTACTAAATCGAGATTTCAAATGAAGGAAGTCATCCCTCACTCATATGCCAGACGGTCTTCCAACGCCCAGCCCTGGTGAGCTGGTCCAGGAAGGGCTGTGATGGGTCCAAGGCCCAGGACACCACAAACACAAAGCCCGAGAATTTCGAGAGAGCACCACGCAGTGCAGATGTTAAAGGGACTTCAGGCTCGCTGGAGTGCGCTGTGGGCGATGAGACTGGCGAATCCCCAGGGCCTCAGTGGCCTGGTGGCATGTTAGAGAGCTTCGACTTCATTTCAAAAATGAAAGCAGTGAAGCTGCAGGCAGCAGAGAAACAGGCTCGGACTCAGGTTCACACTTCATGACGTGGTTCTTAAGCAGGAAGCGAAATGCACGTCGGTCAAGTTCACGGGTTGCTGTAGAAATCCAGCAAAAGTTGACAGTAGCATTAGCTAACATATTTTTCAGGAAAATGAGAGAAAGAAGTGAACTCGGGAGACAGACCTGATCAAGGACAGATGGAGTTAATTCGTTTTCTGATAGATAGGCAAGTACTAAATCAGTAAGCGGTTCTCTATACTACACACGCTCTCTTTTCAAACTCAAAGAGGGTTTTTCTAATTTTCAGACCTACTGTGGGCCTTGGGTGAGGCAGTTAAATTTTTGTTGTTCTTGATCTATCTAGATAATAAATCAAAAATAATTTTCTTCTCTAGGAAAAGCCTTAAATTTCTTAAATATATATTACTGCATCTGCTGTACTTGGACACTCCAACGATGTTTTCTTGTGAGAAAGGCATTCTGACTGCTATCTTTATTATTAGACCCCAGACACACATAGGAACTCAAGTTACAGCAGATAATGAGCTGACTCAACAGAGGGCAGCGTTCAGGGTCCACAAACTTCATCTCTAAAACGGGGAAGAGAATTCTCTCTTCCAGTATCTTTGCCATGTGGTCAGGGTTAATAAGACACTGATTGAAAGATGGTAAAACAAAAACTTGTTTTCTTACAAACGATAGCAATTGCATGGTCAGGACTAAATAGCTTTTCTTTGACTCGAAGAAACTTTTTTATTTTTACAATAGTTGAATTATCAGTTCGTTAATAATATTTAAAATCTGGCTAATGAAAGAGCAGCCTGGATTTCTGTAGCAATGCGAAATAGATTTCTTTAGAAAATCCAGGGGCAGTAAAGAACACTTGGAACTGCAGGACGTTTTGTTTTTGAAAAATGTAAATCAATGCAATGCGAAAAAATGTAATAATAATAACATAATCGGGATTTATTTTCAATTCCAGTCCTGGGGCCAGCTATTACTAAAATCATATTAGCAGGGCTAAAGCCTCATGAAAATGTTAATGTTTAAAGCTTGAATTAGGAAGATGATGGCTTAGGCATATTAAAAAACATCCAGACACCAACTTGCTTTTTAATTTTTTAAGTTCAGCCTTTTCAATAAAGGTAATTTAAAATGTTAGACCATGATGATCCGTCCCCCTGGCCACCTTTCTAAAAGTTACGTTCTGAGGTGTCTTATTGCAAAGGGTGCGAAATACACTCAAAAATACACTCAAAAAGTGTATTTTTCCCCATGTTGAAATCATTATCCTTTAGCTTACTCACCATTAATTAAAACATTTTTCACTTTTAACATCACCAGTACAGTGGAATATTGGCACCTTTTTTTTTTTAGCGTATTGAAAGATTCCACCGTTGACTTCAGATTCTTGAGGAATTGAGCATTTATTCAAAAATATTCACAAAAATATTCCCCCACGTTACCAGTAGCTATGTGTGTCGTGTTGGGGGTTATTAAACTACTCGTAATTAAAACGTGTTTCTGGTGATCAAAAACAAAACGGTAGGAACCACTGACCCCACATTTCGTCACTCGGTCTCCGTGCAGTGTGGCTGCCTGTCTCCCGCACCCAATTCTTCGTTTCTTCTTTCGTGAAAGAACTAGGATGTTTTTGTAACCTCTGGACGGGCTCCCTAGGGAGTGAATTCAGCGGGAGCAGTGTCCATGTTTCCTGTCCTGTGGCCTGGTCCGTGCCCGTGGTGGCTACAGCTCCTGCACCCAGCTTGGGTCACCGCGTGGTCCTGAAGCCAAAATCACACGCAGAAGATGGAGCATCCACTAGACACAAGCAGATCCTGGGGACACGTAGGCGGCCCACCCACAGATGGAATGTGGAGGAGATACACGATCCTGCTTTGTTTAAGACAAGGAGGAGTCTTCTCTTCCCGTAAAGGATGGTACTAATTGATGGTGGCCTGTCTCTGGCACCATGCCTTTGGCTAAAATAACTTAAAATCGTGATCCTATCTTTCTTTCAGGAGAAAGAAATGTATTAGAAATTTCAGTTCCATCGCTAATAGTCGATGTTTGTATTGTGTCAATGTTATAAAATCCCAATGACCTACATTTGGGCTCAATACTACTTTTCAGCAAGAATGTTTATCATCTTACAAGTGAGGCAGGTATGTGTGCGAGGAGTTGCTGTAAGCAACATGGGGTGGAAAGCTTAGAAAAAGGAAGTGTTGAGTGTGAGTGTTTTATGGTGAATGTGACATCGTGCTCAAGGGCAGTTACATTTTACGACTTACAAAAATAATGGCGGGATTAGATAAGAGGTTCTAAGAATTAAAAAAACAGCACAAGCAATGACACGGACATGAGGCATGACTGAAGTGTTTCTTAATTTATTGTTCATGCTTGCAGATTGAGGCAAAGCAATGCAGTTGTTATTTTATTCACTATTTTTCTGACTTTGCTATTGTAACTTTATTTGTCATGTTTACCATTTGCCCTGCATCTGCGCAGTGTCTGTAACTGTCCCAGGAACTTGACAATCGTTTTCTTCAAAGTGGACCTTGAATAAACCTTAAAGAATAACGCCGGGTCCTTGTTTTACCAATGACTCCCCTAAGACTTAGGTTCAGTGACTTTTCTAAGCGTTCAAATGAAAAAGCTGAGATTTCTACCCAGAATTATCTTAACTCTAAACAATTCTCTCCCAGAAAAAGTTATTCACATTAATTTTTCAAACTAATTTATTTAATTTTAATATTCTTTCTGATGTATTTCCTTTAAAAAATCTTTTTATTGTAGAACCAGTGAACACATTTCTGGTGCTTGATAAGTAAAATACGAAGCACAACAAAGCTTACACCATCTGATGGATGAGTCATTTAAAAAAATGTTATTTCCTTAAGGAAATAAAATAAAAAAAAATTGAAAAATGCTATTTTTATTTTCCTTTTAATTTTTTCTTTGATTTTTTAAACTGGAACCTAGGTCGTATCCTGAATTTTCAGAGCACCAATTTTTCTACTTAAAGAGCTAATTTAAATATTTTTTACTAACAATTTTGGAATATGAATAAATGTATTTTTTTCTATTTGTGAGGTAAAAAACTTGACTGCTGAAAGTCAATGTAAGTAAAAGACATGAGTGAGTGCAGAACAAATATGTAGAAATTAATATTGAGCTCAAACATAGGCCACTGGAATTTTTAATATTGACATAACACAACATAAACAATTAGGAATATAATTGGAATTTCTAAACGTCTAGATTTGTTTGATAGAGTCTGCTTATTCAAGGGGTCACGGTTTATATTGAAGAAAGTGTTTTCAAAAGGCAATCACTCAGAACTATAATTAAGCCTGCTTGCCTTCATTTTCTTGCAATTCCTATGATGCAAAGCTCTCAAAAATACCTGACTTTTGAACTGTCAGAATAATGGTCACCCATCTTTAATATACTGTCGCTGACATGTGAGATAAGAGCATAGCTCTTTTCTGCTTTAAAAACTAAATGTAGAACTCAATCGCCCAGAAGTTGATCCAAAGTAAGTCTCCCCTTCTTAGGCATAAAGGGGTATATATTCCTCTCAAGTCAATTTGTTTTTAGGATAAACATACACTAAACAGGTGATGTGTCGTAAATGCTTTCTAGTGAATTCAAGTAACAGAATCAGACCTGAGCAGGAGAGAGAGAGAGAGACAGAGAGAGAGAGAGAGAGAGAGAGAGAGAGAGAGAGAGAGAGAGAGAGAGAGACAAAGAGAGAGAGAGAGAGAGAAAAGGAAGGAGAAAGAAGGAGAAGGGGAGAGAGGGGGAGGGAGGAAGGAAGTGGGAGAGAGGGAGAGAGAAGGGAGGAAGGGAGAGGGGGAGGGGTGGAGAAGGAGGGAGGGAGGGAGAGATTTGCTCATTGTTCTGAAGTGAATAAACCCTCTCTGGGAACAGGAAGGAGGTCTCTGTGTCCTTTACTTACTGGAATTTAAATAAATGGCTCTAGGGACATGAACCTGTAAATCTGTCCAGAATCTGTGTCATTAACTTCAGAGGCCCTTGCCATTCATTCATCCTTTAACCCAGGTTGCCAGCTCTCTGCTCAGCAACTTCTTGACCATGCATAAAAAAGAGAAAGAAAAAAGAAAAAAAAAAAACTATTCAGGAACATTTTCTTCTGAAATTAACGTTACACATTACATCTGATAATGTTTGAAGGCTAACTCACAAAAACTATAGAGAAAAATTATTGTCTGTTGGGATTTAAAGATCTTTGGATAAAACCCTCAGGATTCCCACTAAATAATAGTACATTATTATTAACTTCTTTTCTTAAGAGAAGAAATAATTTTCTGTAAGCATGATTTTTAATATCAATTAGTTGTAAATTATTTGAAGTGCATACCCATTAAGCATATAGGTTTTCAAAAAAAAAGATTTCTACCTAAGAACCTATATTTACTTTAGAGATTTTCCAATTAAATGTAATTATAATTATATTTAAATTTGAAATGTGCTTTTTTATGATTTCTTTTGAGATGTTTCTGGTTGTAGGGAAAACTGGGTAACTGATTTTCATTTTTTTATGTTTCATGAAAGAGGCCAATTTTTTCTATTTCTATTCTTGCGGCATTTTTCACATCACCATGATACCTGGCAAGCAGCAAATCATTCAACAAATGTTTTGTTTTTGATTTCTCTCCTTTTTCTCCCTCACTTTTTATTGATGAAAAATATATATACTGCCATGCATATGTGTTGAATGTAAAATGCTGTGTTTTGCAAACAAATCACTTGTGTAACTAACACTTCAATTGAGATATAGAAACTTACCTTCAGCCCAATACTTTGATCATCATCTTTGATCATCAACCATCTCCTGCTGCAAGAGACAATTGCGATTTAGGTTTCTGTCACCCATGGATCTGGGGGCTGCACCGTAGTGTCATATAACTGAAATATGTGTTTTATGCATCTGACATTTTTGCTCAAAATCGTGCATTTTAAAGTCATTCATATGATTGTGTGCCTCGGTTTTGCATCATTGAATGGAAGTGCCCCAATGTGTCTGTCCATCTCCTGCTGATGGACATCTGTACAGCTATAGTTTTCGGCACTTGTGAATGAAGTGTTTTCACGTACAGGTATCTACCCCTTGAGTAAGCAGACTCTATCAAACAAGTCTAGACCTTTAGAAATGTTCTGGGGTTATACATGTTCATTTATCTCAGGCAGATATCTAGGAATGGAATGTATGGGTCAAAAGGTAGGCAGGTATTTAGCTTTTAAAGAAAATGCCAACCTTTTCCAACATTTGTGCCACAGGAGTCCCAGTACTCTAAATTTTTCATCAAATTTTGCTGTTATCAGTCCTTCTCATTTTAACCGTTCGGGTCTGTGTTAAGTGGTTGTCGATTCTGGTTTGTTTTAATTGTCATGATGTTAGAGATTTTGCGCGTCTCTTACCTGTGCTTATTCATCCCTCACATGTTTTCTTTGGCGAAGCGTTACTTCTTTCTTCGACAAGTGTCAAGATGGTTGCCCTGTCCCCACCCCAATTTATCTTCCTATCAAAGAGTCAGAGAGTCCTCGTAGTCTCATGGAAGTCCCTTGTCATATACATACACTGGGAGTATTTTCCTCCCAGTTTGTAGCTTGCCTTTTCATTCCATTCATGGTTCTTTAGATTGACTGTCTTTTCTTCCTTTTAAAAAAATCTGAGAAAGACAATTATCTTTTTTTTTTTTTTTTCCTTTTACGGTGGGTGTTTCATATGTCACCTTGAATAAATATTTTGCCTATGCCAAGCTGGTAAAGATATTTTTCTACATCTTTTTTGAAAGCTTTGTAGGTTTAGCTTTTAATTTTCAAATCTATGATCCATTTAAGAATAATATCTGCAAATGCTACGAGAAATAAAGTGTAATTTTTCCATAGGTTTATTCAGTTGTTGCACCACTATTTCTTGAGTCTTTTTTTTCTCAATTTCTTTGACAACTTTGTCAAAATTCACACACACAACATACACACACATACACATACACACACACAACCTTCACATGCATCATATATGTATATCATATATACATGTATATTTATCAATGGAATACATATGTGTGTGTATATATATGTGTGTGTATATACATATATTCATAAGTTTTTTCTGGAATCTGCATTTCTTTCCATTGGTTTACACTGATCTTTGGCAAGGCTTTGTTTTTTTTTTTTTATTTCTATAGCCTGATAGTAATTCTTGAAATCAGGTATTGTGCGTCCACATTTCATATTATTTTTCACAAGTTTTGACTTTTCTTTAAATTTCTATGTTTACCTTAGAATATATTTTTTTGTCAATTTCTACAAAAATGAAAAAGTATTGATATTTTGTTTCGATTATGGTCTGTATTTTAACTTCTAAAGAGGTTTCATCTTAACAATATTGAGTCTTCTGATACAAACCATGTTATTTCTCTCTTTCACTGAGATCTCATAGTTTGTCTCTGCATTGTTACATGTGTTGTATTATATATTTTCAGATACTGTTCTAAAGGGTAATTTTCTTTTCTAAATGTTTGTTGCTAGTATACACAACTGACTTTTGTTTATTGATCTTTTAAGCTGGGACCTTATTATAATTATTCTCTTTTTCATTGATTCCTATAGCGTTTCTGTGTAATAGTCATGTTGACTGTGTAGAACAGTTACATTTGGTTGCAGTTGTTACAAAACTTACTTTTCTCTGTCATCCTTGTTCACTGGTATGGACCCCACCACTGAGTCACAGTGGGGATGCGGTGCATCCTGGCCTTGCCATCAGTCCTGGGGACGAGGTATCGTTGGCTCTCGTAGTTCTCCCGGGTGCCCCCTTTGTCATACTGACAAAGTTCCTGTCTAGTTTTAGTTAACTGTGATGTCTTGTTTTTTCCCTTTGTAGTAAACGAGCATTAAAATTTGTCAAATGCCTTTTTCTGCATCTATTATGATGATGACGTATTATTTATTTCTTCTGATGTGGTGAATGATATTGATTGAAGGTTTTTATAAAACACTTGATTGCGGTCCGGTTGACATGTAAAGGCTGTGCATAGGTAATGTATACAGCCCGATGAGTTTGGGCCTAAGTACGTATCCACGAACAGATCACCACCAGCAAGGCCATAAACATAACCATCACCTCCCGACGTTCCCTTCCACCCCTTTCATTATCTGTGTGTGTGTGTGTGTGTGTGTGTGTGTGTGTGTGCGTGTGTTAAGTATAATTAATACAAGATCAACCCCCTTGGCAAACTTTAAGTATGCGGCACAGTATTGGCAGTGCAGGCACTGTGCCGCACGGCGGATCTCCTGAGCTTTCTTATCGTGCTCGACTAGACCGGTGCACTGTTCGGCCGTGACCTCCCCACGTCCCCATCCCCTCGCCCCTAGCAACGACCATTCTGGCCTCTGCTTCTCGGAGTTCGACTATTTTAGAGTCTGCATACAAGAGAAATCATACTGTGTTTACCTCCCTGGGTCTGGTTTACTTCACCTAGCACGATGCTCTCCAATCCCATTAATGTCTCAAACAGCGGGATTGCCTTCTTCTTTTAAGACAATATTTTACATTGTATTCCATTTTCTTTACTCGTCTGTTGATGGACATTTAGGTTGTGTTTGTATCTTGGCTACTGTGAATGGCGCTGCCGTGAACTTGGGAGATTGTTACATCATATGGTAGTGCTATCTCTAATTTTTTGAAGATCACCTACACTGTTCTCCACAGTAGTTATAGTAATTCCCATTCCCACCTACGGTGCACCCGAATTTACTTCATTTCTCCTCCCTGGTAACATTCTCTCTTTTAGCTTTTTAATAATAGCCATCTCCGTAGGTATGAGAGGATATTTTGCTTGGTGTTACTTTGGATTTCTCTCATGATTACTGATGTTGAGGCCATTTGTTAGATTCGCATGGTTTCTGGGTGGCTCAGCAGGAATGTGTTTGCCACGTGTTTGCTCTTTCTCATGTGCCTGTGCATTGTCTGACTTCCCTTTGCCATCCAGACCCAAGTGGCACATACCCTGGAAGTGTACAGCGTGTCCTTGGCTCTCTTATTCGGTGGTGCCCCAACTTGTACATAGGTGATAAATTTGGTCTTCTTCTCCTGTTAATCTTTCTCTTGTTAGTTTTATTATTAGTCAAGCCAGAAGAACTTAGAAAGGTGGAAGCAATATTTTTTCTGCCCTCCAACATTTCTGGATTTATGAAGTGCTAAGAATTTGGCAAAATACTTAAGTACATATTCTCAACTTTCAAGCAACTTCTATGTACTATTAGTCAAAATTCGAAGTAAACATTCATCCTTATAATAATATAGTATGAACCATCATTTTACGTAACCGATCTACTTGTAAAATAAAATAAGAATTTTTATAGGTATGTAACATTGCTGGTAAGGAAAAATGTTTATCACTATCCAACATTGGTAGGTAGAGTACGAAACCTTTTAAGGTATGTTGGCGTTATACACAGAAAAATAAATATATCTGAGTAGAAATCGCAATAAAGGAAGAATCACTTCTACTTTCATATGCTGCTAACTTAGGAGCACATTGAGTTATTCTTTCTCTTGCGAAGAGATTAAGAAAGACTTCATTAAAGAGTGGGTTTGAGCTCCAGGAGGTGTCATCAACTCAGCGATATTTTTGCTGAATCATCAAAACGCACACAGCTAAAAGCATTAATTTCCCCTTGAAAGCTGTGCCGTTTCAGAAACAGAAGCAAAGTCAGCTGAAAAGTACAGTCAAATTCACCTTTAAGTGGAAGTATAGAAAAAAATCAATTCTGGGTAAAGTGTTGTTATTTATTATAGGAAAGAATTTAATCCAACTAGGTTTTTGTTAAAGAAATTTAATATATTGCTTGATGCCATATACCTTTTATGTTGAAATGTTAGTCCTATTTCGTTTGAGCTGACGGACGTAACCCTTCGTCTCAGAGGGTTTAATTAGTGTGTTCTAAAGCCCTGACTTGCAAAATGTGGTAAGAGATGCTTTTAAAAGGACAAGGCGGCCAAACCTCACTAAGTTGCTCCTCGCTCCAGATTGGAGAGCTATGTGTGCCTGATACACAGAATAATCAAAAGCTGATTTGTGCTGGTAAGAATGAGTCCCTTCTAATGGATAAGTTATAAGACAACCCTATCTATTTTGCTGCAAATTCAAATGAACTAAAGTAAATAATACTTCTTAGCATTCTCAATGATTTTTTTTAAAGTTTCAAAGCCCTTACCAATCCAAACTTAATTAATTTTCCTGGCCTTCTCAAAGGCGGGCATGTTAAATTACACGATGGCCATAAGTTTGTTAAACTTCTGTAGTTTCTCCATCACACGCAGATATCACTCTCCGAATGTACTGTGTTTTCCGGCCACCAGCAGTGGCTCTGCGCCAGCTGGTGGGGTTAAAGGTCAAATCAGCCTCATCACATCTGCTATGCCGTCGGTACCCGGCCATTCTGGGGCAAGAATATTACCCACCTCTCAATTCCGAATATGTTCTCCCCCTTTATCTCTCTGGCCTCAAGTTCTCTTTCTTCCCGTTCTCCAGTTTCAAATGACCTGCCGTTTCTTCTGGATTCACTATTTTAACTGGCTCCTCCTGTTAGCTCAACTTTCACCTCCTTCTCTATCACAAATTTTCTCAGGTCAATATTTCTCACCTATTCCCACATGCCAAATCCACATCTCCTCTGAACTGTGCTCAAAAAAATTGTAAAAGAAAGTTTAAAATAGTATAGCGAATATTAGTTTAACTCGGGGGGGAAGGGAAGGAAAGGGAGAAAAGGGATAGATTTTCCAAAATATTGTGATGAGACTCATACCTGGAACCAAATGGATAGAATATATTTTAGAAAAGGACACGCAGATTTTGTTGACTTTCTATAGAAGGGCATAACACCCAGTGAGCAATAAAGTAATTATTTAGGACTATGGAAAAATAATGCTATATTTTGAAAATAAAGAACTGGTAGATGAGCTTTTATGCCATAAAATCCTGATTCAGGACACTATGTTGTAGAATTGCTTATAAGTGAAACTAAGTGATGAACATGGTGTTATGTATGGCTTTTAACATATATTAGCACATAATCCCAAACCCATTAATATAAGCAGCCACTATTTTAATGATTATCCTGCAGATAATCAACAAGCAAAGATTTGGATCTATGGTCATTTGGCTCATTTATTTTCAGTGTTTGTGTTTTGTTCTGACTTAGTAAAAGTATAAGTAATATTTTTACCATAGCGAACATATTTAACTGTCTATTATGTTCTAAGCATTGTGTAAGACACTAGGAATGACAAGCAGGCTTTAGAATATTCGAGTATGACAATACAAGGCAAAGAATGATGAACACCTATGTACTCACACACGTGCGCCATCTTACGGTCAATGCCTCGAAATAGTGATGTTCTCTTCTGCACAGTCTGCTCTGCCCTTGATCTCATCTCCTCTATTGTCATGTCACCTCTGCAAGCCTCAGTTACAATTTAAAACATTCCCCCACTATTTTTCTAATCAATTCCCCTTCTTTCAGTAAATATTTCTGTGACTTAGATATTGTCCCTCCAACTCAACCACCCCGCCTGCATGTTAGAACTAAAATGTCCATGTAGCCAAATTCTTGGGTGAAGAGTAGTATTTTATATTCCTGATCACATGATTTAGGTAGGTAGGTAGGTAGGTAGGTAGGTAGGTAGGTAGGTAGGTGGATGGATGGATGGATGGATGGATGGGTAGATTAGATAGACAGATGATAGATAGATAGATAGATAGATAGATAGATAGATAGATGGATAGATAGATAGATACATGGTAGATAGGATTGATAGGTAATCCTAATACCCTATTTAAAATTCACATGAGCTAAATCCAGCACCCTCACGTCTCGGTATGTCTGCATGAATACTTTCACTCACGCTCATGACTATCTGCTTCTCTGCACGTCTGACAGTGTTTGAATCGGGTGCCAGAAATGCTGCTGTTTTATTCTTGGGACTGGGTTTTGAGACGTATCTGCAGAGAGCACTAAGCTTTGGCTGGACGGTGAAGTAAGTCACGGACGCGCGGTCCTGTCAGGCTTTGGGACCATGCGCTCCCAGGCCCAGCCAGAGCAGCACCTCTGTGGTGGCCTTGGCCCCGCTGATAGAGATAAGGTAACGCCCTCTAAAGAGATGCACCCAGTGCCCCTGAGTCGGCTGCACCCTGGCCTGGCGTCCCCCGCTCCCACGGCCTCACATCCCTGGGTGTCCTGGCCTGGCCTCAGGCCATTTCTTCCCAAGGATGCGAGGTCACCACTCAGCCGGTCCTTGAGATCAGGCCTCCGCAGACAACTGGACCTTCGTCCTCTGCTCCGCCCCACACGCCCCACACGTCCAGGGCCACAGCCTCTTGGGAGGCGGATTCCTGTCCCCTCGAGGGACAGAGACCGCCAGGCCCTTTGCTTCGCCTCCCGGGCAGCTGCCCGGCCTCTGCCTCCGGCCTTCATCCTGGCAGTGGTCTGGCCCGTCCCTGAGGTCCCCGCCTCGGGCTTCGGAGCTGTCCTGGCCCGTTACTAGTGTCCAAATGCCACTCTATCACATATCTCGTTTCCTCTGTGTTTGCAATGCGAGGGCAGTTAGCCATTTACAGAAATCTCATGAGGATTTTGAGAAAAACGAGAAGTCACTTTTCGGGGCCCGCTGACCAGTTCTCACCTGCACTCGTGACATTTCTCTGCCAATAAAATTTTGTGCCGACCTGACGTTGCCCCTCCCCTCCCCGGGCTATTACACACCCCTGATTTCTTCGGTAAAAACGAGGTAATAAAGGTTATCTCAAGCAATGCAGAACAAAGGTGGTTTTTCTACAGAAGGCAATTTCTTCGATTAAGAGGAAATTACTGTTTTTCTCAAGGCGGTGAAGGGGGAAAGGGTAAGAGACTGAAATCGAATCACCTTCTCCCGTCTGCCCTCGACTCGCCCAGGCTGTGCCGTCTACCAACACGTGTCAGCCGAGTCTTGGGTTTGCTCATGGCCTTTTTCTGTCTCCTTCATTTGCACGCCTGCCCATTTTCAGTAGATTCTCTAGAGTCGATATTGGAGAGAGAGAAGGCAGCACCATCTTGGCAGGAAATTAATATCTTTATATTTTCCACACTCTTTGCATCCTCTTTTCTGTTGACTCTTACTAAGGTCTGATTGTTTGTGCCCCCCATTCATAGGTTAAGTTCTGATCCCCCAAAGGGGCTGATATTAGTAGAAGGGCCCTTTGGGAGGTGACAAGGTCCCAGGGATGGGGCCCCCATGAACGAGATTTGTGTCCCTATAAAAGAGATCCCCTGCTTCAGCCACGTGACGGCCCAGCGAGAAGTCTATGACCAGGTAGTGGGCCCTCCCCAGAACCAGACCACGCTGGCCCCCTGACCTGGGACTTCCAGCGTCCGAAACCGTGAGCAGTAAATGTTTTTTTGTGCAGAAGCAGTGTCTTGGTAGACCAGTCCAAAGGGACAAAAAAAACAAAAAACAAAAAAACCCAGCTTTCTAACTGCATCCATCATCCACTCCCGTGGGTTCCTCTAAGGCTGCTACTGCATTTTAACGTCATGTCTATAGTAGTCAGCAGCCACGATGCGGCAGCTGGGCCTTTGATGAAAAGGCCTTCGATGCAGAGCATGACCGAAGATGCCCACGGAGGTGTGAGTCTCGACAGGATGCGCCCTAGAGACGCAGGACCCCACGGACGCTGGAAATGGCTGCCTCTAGGCCGGAGTCGTCATGTCGGAGGGAGAATGGCAGATCAGATTTGCGTGTTCAGTCATTGTTTCTGCGCTGTATGAGAAAGATTTGAGGGGAGCAGAATTTAAAGCAAGGAGAATGGTTAAGTCGGATGAGCAGTAAAACAGAGTTAATGCAAAGGGGCTGAGAGAAGGGCTTTAATTTTTGAAGAATTTTTGGTAAATTCATCTGGACTAGTCAATGGTCACATGTGGAAACTGAGGACATAGTGATTAGGAGAAAAATGGCTTTTGTGTTTCTAGGTTGACTATTCATTTGAGATGTAGAATACAGGAGATGAGATACATCGGTAAAGAATACTTTTGGTTTGTTGAGTTTAAATATCTGGGGGAGCCTCAGTGGAATCTGAAGCCGTCGGCTGCAGGTGAAATTCAGATGTATTTTTTTAGTTCAGTTCTAATTACTAAAGTCTGTATACTGATAATCTTTCTGTCTCATCTAGTGATTATTACCTCATCCTGCTCCCTTAAATTCAGTGTTCAATTTTTAAATGTTAAAAATAGATAGGAGGAGATTAAATTGTATAGTTCCATATTAAAGGTGACCAAATGAGACTATTTCATATTTCTGTACTGAAACACCATCACATACGGTGCAAGAAGAAGCTAATTTAAGTGTAGTTATCTTCCACAGTAAGCATGAGAGCAGAGAGATTTTACTTTTCAGATATAGAAAATGACTCTTAGTTATATGAAGAAAATTTCTGTCCCCGTGAGCACAGAGGGACTCTGTAGCCCGGACAGTCACCAAACAGGCTTGGGATGCAGGTCAGCAATCACACTCACTCGGCGGGGTCGCAGGATCCTCACCCATCCGTGCTTTTAACGTGGTCCACAGAAGGATGTGTTCTTTACAGATGCGCTAGTCTTTGATTCTAGTCCTTGACGTATAACATGGCCCAAAAGCCAATGAAAACAATTAAAACCTGGGTAATCCCATGGGAGTGCGAGCTGGGAGGGTCCGCGACTCTGTCCCGTGGAGGCGGGGTGCTGACCACACGCGCCCGCTGACATGGACGGGAGGCGAGCGGGGTCCTGGAGCGGCGAGGATGACACAGCTCGCTCTTCCTGCCCGAGGGCAGCTGGCAGCACATGACATCGCCGCGGAGGGACGGTGCTCTGTTTGGGACGGCCGCAGACTTCCTGGCTCCTTCCCTTCGGTCATGACGTGGCACACATTTCGGAACTGTGACTCTTCTGACATCGTGACACTACGTCTTGCTTTCGGCTGCGTGCAACATCCCGAAAGAACATTTTTGGAGACGAGATACAGTTAGTGGTGCCGTAAACTCTCTGGGTGTCGGCAGGGCAGGTGACAGCGAGACAGAAAAAAGTGGGCCCGTGAGAGTTCACTGTGTCACCTTCTAGGCACAGGAGTGTCACACAGCTGAGGCTTTCACCCACGATTTAGTCCCCGATGGCTTTGTTATGCTGTAGCGACCGGGTTTGAATTAACCAGGATAAAATGTAAATAAGAAGTCTTTTTTTTTTTTTTTTTTTTAGTTAAATGTTTAAATTCTTTTAATCACAGATATCACGGGTAATTCCTGGATGTCATGGAAGTCAGGAAAATGTTCAGGAGAAACACCACGTTTTGCACTGTATTCTGAGAGCAAGCCTTATGTGACCAGATTGATGAAACCACACAAATGCTGCTCCTGTATGTCCCAACTCCAAAACGTTTTTCTTACTTATCCCTGCCACTGAATTAACCTACCAATGAGAAACTATATTTTTTATTCGAACATATAGAATTATTTTAAAATATAGCGAATACGTTTAGATCGCTTGTCATCCATTTCGATTCCTCTAAACTCCCTTAAGTTCTGCAGAAAACCTCTCTATATTAATTCAAGAAAATATTACACAATGTTTTAAATATCAAAATATATTCAGGATAGAATTATTAGACTAGGAAACAGAAAATTTCTTTTACTTTATGTCTTGTTTTCCTAGGACAGGACATGCAGTGAGAAGGAGAAGAATTATTGGGAAAAATAGAATTATTACTATAAGCTTGGGTTCAAGGGTCTGCTCCACCTCTTACTAGATGGTTCTGTTGAAAAACACAATCTCTCATAATTTTTTTTAATCATAGGATTATTGTGGAAACCAACATAGGCCTTGAAATTGCTTTTCAATAACAAGATATAGAAATTTAATTACTCTTAACAAACATTTTTCCACGTGGCAAAGAAGCTTTGCATTTCCATTATCTAATATCTTATAATGTTATATTTTTTGCTTTTCTTCTGTAGTCAAATCTAATGTGTTTTACTGGTTATTTGTAAAAATGAATATTAATCTGCAAAACATTATTGCTTATTTTTAAAAAATTTGAGGGGAATTTTGTTACAACAATCACATTAGAAGGTCTTTATTTCCTTTTTTACTCCTCTTTTTATGATATAAACCTTTCATTTGCTGGGTAGGCACTGGTTTTATGGAATCCTATTAATACTACTGGCAGATTTCTAGGGAAGAGATTCTTATGAAGAGCTACCCCTTGTTATTCTCCTGTAATGTTTCCACACACACACACACACACACACACACACACACACACACACAAATAATGCAATGGTTGATTGGGCAAACGCCAAGAATTTTTATTTTAGTTTGTTTGAAAAGTAAATGAAGCTTATATTGAAAATCTTCTCTGGAGATTATCCTAGAGAAAAGATTATACATTTCTGTTCCTTGTCATGTCCTTATAAAAATAATAGTAATAATGATAATAGTAGCCAATATTTACTGAACACTTACAATGCGTTCACACTTTCTAAAGACTGTGTGGACATTATCTCAATTAATACAAAAATGACATAAATACTTTCCAATTTATAGAAGCAGAAACTGGGCCTTAGAAAGTCTAACTTCCCCAAGGTCATCAGCACATAAGAGTCAGGATTTAATTTAAGGTCAGTCCTGACTCCAGAATCCTTGTACTTAAAATTACATGGAAGATACACATATCTTTAGTGGAATTGAAATATGATTGGTCAAAGTTCACTACCACATACACCCAACTAGAGGGGCACTAAAGAATGCTCTATCCATCAAATTGAGAAAGGCCAGTGATTCAGAATGTGTTATGACGAATTTACCTTGAGTGTGATATTTCAATATCTTTCAGAACAATATTCTACTTCAGTGTTGTTTTCCATCTCCTTCTGCCTTCCGAGTTTAAAGTATGGACCTGGCAACTCAGTAAATGTCAAATAAAATCAACTCCGTGTGCCAGTTCCTTTCATTTCTACTTTGACAGAAATACCTAACGTGATGAAGTAGACAGGAGGGCGATGAGAAATTGCAAGTGCATTTACACACCATTGCACGCAGCCTGCACCACAAACGATGAGGTGGTTATTTTAAACCTCACCTGACACGATTAGTCATGTGCTTGAAATGACCACTATTGACTTGGAGAAGAATCGGGATCTGTATCTGGGCTCGTTTAATGATGAATCTTATAGTTTTCCAACTGGTCTACCCAAAGTCATAGGATTTGGCGTGCGTGTTTTTGTCTCTGTGCAGTAGCTGATAGAAGCTCTAGAAACTTTTATTCCTCTTTCAGGTAACTGATATTTTGAGGAAATATGAGAAGGCAGTGTGCTTTATGCACACATAGTGGTCTCTCTATTCAGTGTAGGTCTTTCTTGCTTTTGCTAAAATGAAGGACTTGCATGTGCAGATATAACTAAACCGGCATTCCATCTTGAAGGTCAGAAAATGAGACTCGTCTTTACGAATTGGGTCCATCTGCTTTTCTCAGCTTTCCTTTGCTCATAAGGCATAATCACCTTTCACACAATCACCTGCAAGGATTTTTTCCCCCAGTTCAGTAAAATTAAGTCGTGTCATAAAGACTTTTCAATGTTTCCTTTTTTGTTTGTTTGTTTGTTTGTTTGTTTGTTTTGCTCAGGAGCCAAATTTCACTAAAACATTCAGAATGTCTAATTAGAAAAATAAGCAGCTTTCATAAATGTGGAAAGTCAATGGCATACGTTCTCTCGGGAGGGAAAACCTAAATTATCCTGCCGAGCTCTGTGATATTTGCTCTTTTATGATAAGCAGGTTGTGTGTAAACAGAAAAGGGCAAAAACCCCTGAGAATTGATCTTGGGTTGGAAAGTTTTTTGAATATACAAAACATCATGCCATACCATGTAATTTTATGGAAATTTGATAGCAGACTTTATTCAATTTATACACTAAGTTACGATAACTCTAGGCTTTCTCGTCTGATTTATGCTAGAGGAACTGTGGGAAAAGAGGACATTATTTCACGGTCATGCTCAGTAATTGCTACATGCTGTAACGATTGCACTATGGTAAATTGAAATAATTACGAAATTATCTGTACAATATGACATGCTTTCAGTTCTTCTGGGATAGTGTGCCCGACCAGAAATTCTAAAATTTCACTTAAGCTGATAATATATTTCCAGTTAATTGTGAGATTTTTGATCACCAGACGAGAGAGATCACCAAAAGCGCAGTGAAGTAACTATGTCTGAGATTTGCGAAGCATATGATGGATGAGAAAAGACTCACCTTGGCTGACCCAGCAAAGCGTGATAGCTATTAGGATATATGGGAAGCTGTCATCCTTTATCTTATATTAACTAGTATGTAATATATGTCTTTGGAGAAAGTTCAAAGAAGAACAATAAAATTATCAGACACTCTGTCAAATCCAGAATAGAAAAGCTTTTTTTTTTTTTATGATTGTTCTAAAGATAGTCTTTATCTTCTTATTTACAACATAGGTCTTTACATGTGTTTGCCATTACCCATCCCTGTATCATTGATGAACACGTTGATTTTCCAAAATTTTCTTGATGTTTTTATAGGTCAAAATATTATACACATTTGCCTGTTCTTGATGACTGTGTATAGTGCTGATGTATAAATTTAAACATTTTTCTGAAGTTAAGCTAAATCCAGTTGCAAAATAGGAATTCAGGAGCAGGTTAGGAGAAAACTCCCAAATAAATGCACAGTATTCGATTTTCGAACACGCATGTGTCTCTCTGAGGAATAGCAGCTTATCATTTCTTGTTCTTATGCCCATTGATTGTATTTAGCATAAAAAGTAGTAATTATTACCAAAGCCCGTGATGCTTGCCTCTCATGATCTGTCTACATCTCCAAGCACACCGTCTTCCGCCCTTGTCCAATTTCCGTGGTTCATTCCATGACCTTCTTTCCGATGGGCGACTCGCCAGTGTCTTTCCTGCCACAGGTTTTGCTCTCACTCTTTCATCTGCTTGGAAATAACCACACCCAGATTCTGCATGTGTCCATTCAGTCATCAGCCCACCTGCCACCTGCTGAGACACACCCATCTTAAGTTCACCTCCCATCATCCTACGGTGGATCCTAAAGAATCACCACTATATGTGATTTTTGATACTTTGCACTGTCTTAAATCTTCACTTTTGTCTCAGTCTGGAATCACAGTTTTAGTCTTGGGTACACGAATAGGTTAAATATTGACATCAGTCAATTTGTGTCAGTAGTCATCGGTGGATACTGAAAGATGCAGATGAAAGCTGGATGAGAGGCTTAATCCATCCCATCATAAATTAATTATTGATTTCACAGAGCAAAGTGTAACGTCACAGAGAAGAGATCTGGAAGGTGCTACCTTAGCGAATGGGTCGAACATAACCTCACTAGTCAGAGCCTCAGCTGGCATGTCAGTCCCCTGAAGTGACGTAAAGAGAGGACAGAACACCCTTCTGACGTGGCTCAGGGCGGGAATATCTAACCTGAATCTAATCATGGAGAAACACCAGACGTACCCAAATTGAGAGACATTCCACCCGAGCATCATCCTGTCAGCTCTAAAAAAATATGTAACATCTTAAAATGCAGTGAAGACTAAAGGACTGTGCCAGAGTAAAGTAGAATTGATTAAAATTAACAATTTTCCAAAGAAAACGCAGATACGTGATATCTAATCAATGTCGCCTCTGGTTGGCCTCCCTGGGGACCGGGGCTGGTGATCCTACATGGGAGAGCCAAAACTGAAGTTAGGGGCTCTGACGTGTAGTTACTGGGTGCCTCTGCTTATGTCATTCACTTCACTGTGAACATCATCAAAGTGTCATTCAGCTCAAAAAAGAACATATTGAAAATTATGGGAGATCACATGATTTTATGTGTGAGGAACGAGCTCTTTTCTCCAAGAACTTAGAGTATACCTCCTTTACTTAGGTATATTGTTACAATCCCATAATCGTAATCAATTGTAAGCTATTTTTCTATTTGGAAAATGAACAACAACATCAAAAAAAGGCTAATCAGTTTCCAAAGTCATACTACAGAGTGGCATATTTTAATGAGGACGGGCGGTCTGTAAACATCTTTCATTTATAAAACATATTAAAATGTTAAAACTATAAGCTGAGCCCATCACTCTTATTACTCTGTTAGGCTATAGTTCATTATCGTTTTTAAAATATACAGAGCAGAATAAAACTCAAGCCTATCAAAAATCATCAGTAAAACATTTTATCAAGTGAGCAAAACAACGATCTTAGTCTATTTGCTAACAAATGTCCTTGAAAAGTTGAGTGAAACTTTAAGAACTCAGTGGAATTAAAGTAAATCTAATCCGAATGCCTTCTCTTCCTCGGATTGGTTTTTCCTGAGGATGAATGTTTATGTGCTGCCTCCTATACTAAAGTATATTGGATTCATTTATTCCCTAACTCTTTACTGTGCACATGTCTTGTGTTAGGGGGAAGAGACGATCAAAAGAGACACGGTCTTTGTCCCCGGTGGTAGCCGCAGTCACGTCCGCTTGACAGGAGCTTGTCAGGGGCGCAGCTGGGGACACTGGGGAAGCGAACCGTGGGCAGAGCCCCCCCCCCTCCCTCTTTGCTTACTTTTCTGTTCCATTTAACCCGCATGTATCAGGGTCCTGCTGGACTCCAAATTCTGTGGTAAGTGATTTTTCGGTGTATAGGATCGCATCCTAAAGAAAGTAGCAGTTGATCGGGAAAGAGAATGAAGGAGGTTATTAATCATTCAAGAGGAAGTCGATTGAAGTAGATTTCACTGTCCGCCTCTCCTTCTCCAAACGTTTTTTGGTCCTTTGGGTGCTGTTCCATTTTTCTCCTCATCATTTTCAGGACTAACTTTGAAATTTTCCACATTGGATTTTTAAAGGCAGACACTCCGCTCTTGCACGTGTGCTAATAAGGTAGATTGCTCCGGCGTACGTGTGGCGAATGCCGATTGCGCCCACTCTTCACTTCGTTTCAGACCAGGGATAGAGTTTAAGTGGGGAAAAAGGTTCAGCTGGTCAGATCCTTGCTGTAGCATCTTGCAGAGACTCGGGCTGAGTCTCTGCTGAGCTCGGTTGTCTGAGGCCAGAGGTCAGAAAGCCAAGGCGGAGGTGAAGGGCAAGGCCGGGAACGCAGCAGGCCGACGAAGCTTCATGGGAGACCTTTTGCCACTGGGTAGAGGGGAGGTGGCCCAAGCGAGCCTAAACTGGCCCCAGTGGTGACTGCGGACGGCCTGGGAGGGATTCGGGGGAAGGACCTCGGGCGTCCTCGGAGGTGGCCCAGCAAACTGAAACAAGTTCCCTTGCAGCAGTGAAAAGGGTCAAGTCCCTTCAGTTCTCAGGGACACCGAGGAGTCACTAGGCTGAAGAGGCGCTGATGACTCTCGAGTCAGCACCTGTAATGAGGACAATTAATCAGACGCTAACAGGCGCTAGATGGACACGGGTCAGTTCCCGCAAAGGCAGAGCAAGCATGAACTTCATAAATCAGGACGGAAAATAACTGCGTGAGCGGCCAGAGGTTTAGGAAGCATCACGCTTCTCTGTGACTGCTATTGTGACAAAACCGTGTGCTAATATTTCTATACGACGTATTTACATTTAGTTTTTAAAAGCGTATTGCATTTCAGCGAGCATGCCGTCAGCTCCCACAAGGCAGAGAGGGGGCTTCTGCTTCTGCCGGAATCCATCGCTGTGTTTTAAGTTTGTTTTAGAGCCTTCTACCTTTCTCCCTAACTGATTCTCTTTTCACTTTTCCTCCTCTAACCTTTCCTGCATATAGGGAATAATCATTTTAACCCATGAAGGCATCATGCCACTCTCTGTCTTAAGAACCATTCTGCCTTCTGACTCCATGCATAATGATCCACACTTATTACCACTCGACGTAGGGCAGCCATACGAGTTATTGCTCAGACCAGGTCACTTTTGAGAGCAAAGAAACCATTACAAATTACGAAGGTATGGC
>CM053511.1:54297532-54317231 GCA_028627145.1 Eidolon dupreanum | reverse complement strand
TTTTTATTTTATTTATTTTAGGTGAGGCAACCCCTGGTTGACCTCACAGATTGCAAGGACCTTGCTAAAATCCTTTATTTTTTTTACTTTTTATGCCTGCAGCACCTGGTCTTGGTAGGTGGTCTCCCGTCCAAGTACTGACCAGACTCGACATCACTTAGCTTCCGAGATCAGACGGGATCAGGCACATTCACGGTGGCGTGGCCATAGACTGAGCAAGTTTTAAAACCCACTCAGAGACGAACCTGGACGACTCTCTGCTTCCTAGAGACGGGAACTCAGCCACATTCTGGTAGGAAACCCAGGGCTCAGTTCTGTGCCTTAAACACCGAGAAGCGATGGATTCTCCTCGTTTCTCCCCCTGGTAGCTCAGAAGTTGTTTCATTAGTTTTGTCGAATGTACAATCAAATTCAGTGTTAACGTAGACACAGAGAGAGCAAACAACTTTCTTTGAACACGATTACGTGAAAATTTACCTGGCTTGAGAAGCAGACTGTATTAATTGAATCTCTGAATGATTTACCATTCATTTTTCTCTCTCCATTCAAACCTCTCCCCCAATGATTGAGGGCAAAGCTGACTATTTCTCAGCCAGTGTTACCAGTGACTTCATCTGGAGAGCTAAAATGTGTGTGTGTGTGTGTGTGTGTGTGTGTGTGTGTGCATGTGCGCGCGCGTGTGTTTGAAAAAAAAATTATCTTTCTCGTTTTGATTGCTCTATATCTGGCTTGATGATTTTAAAAGAACCATAATAATTCTGATGCCTTGGACTACAGACATAAAATTTATGAATGGACATTTGAGAATTAATTTTTAATGAATGTCCAGCTTCAACGAGTCAACTGTGCTTTGTCCAAAACAAAGAATTTTTAAGCAGCTCTTGTTAGTTGGATGGCGAAACTTAATGACTGATTAATATGGTACCATGAGGGTGCTGGATTTGGGGGAAACGGGGGACAGATCATTAGTGGACCCTATGCAAACCTGGGACCTTATTTGTAGCCCCGTGTATAATCAGATATCGATAGTCGTGAAAATTCAGAGAGCAGATCCAGCCTTGCGTTTCGCGGATATTTAAACACGGTTTCCACGCTTCGCGCTCGGTACTTATGAGACTCAGACACACACCTGGTCCACGGAGGCCACTCTGCAGGCCCTTCCTGCGCTCCGTGTGAATGCCACGCGCCACCTGCCACTCACCCACCTGCGCCTGCCAAGCCGCACTTCAGTTTTATCAGTGTTTACCCTTGACTTAAGTAAGGGTGTTTGAATAAGCGCTTGCTTATTATAGTTTGCTTCTTTTATCTTATAAAAAAAAATGTATGTGTGTGTGTGTGTGTATAACTTAAAAGTTTTGTATTTATCATATTAGAATATAGATAAATGTAGAAATCATTAGGCATGTCCAAAGTGTTGACACTTAAGCCTTAATTAGATCTTTTTTGGACATAATTTGTCATTAGTATTCGCTTTTGGGTATAAAAAATAGAACACATAGGAAATTCTAGAACTATGGATCATTAGGCTTCTCTGTAAAATGTGGCGAACGGCCCCCGTACACCTAGAGTGTCATATGAGGCACCCTGTGACCAAGTCCCATGTGACAGCTTTTCCTACCCATCTCATCTCTGTACCAAAGAAGAACAAGGCAACCAGTTTTCTTTACTAAACGACAATTTTTCATTATCTCAATTTCCTTCAAACATAAGATGATTTTGCTTTATCCAAATAAATGTGACTCTATTTCAACTTTTTCCGCATGTATTTACGTGCCTGGTCAGCAGATGAACATCTCATTATCGAACCTGGAGGATTGACTCAAATGTGGGGCTTATGGCGGTTAAGACGAATAGATGTTTCTGAAGCAGATTGATTATGTTCTAAATAGCTGTTCACATTTCAAAGAAGGGATTGCTCAAGCTGAAATATAATCCCAACCACGAAAACAAAAATCCATTTACATTTTCTGTCCTATTTCTTTGTTTGGAATAGACACAAAAGCAATCACCCTAACCCGCACTGAATTATTTTAGTGGGACTCATAAACACACCATGGATCAACCTGGCATGTCATTTTCAACAGTTAGAAAGCTGGCTCATTTTCTAATGGTCTCAGCTTGGAAAATGGGCAGCACCGTCCGGTCATGGTGTGAACATGGCAGATGTAAAAACAGTTCAAAATGCAGCTTATTGGAGCTTACTAGAAACTTCAAATCTGGTCCTATCTTTCTTCATCCATATCTACTTGGTGCTTGGTTATGTATCAAAGTTTCGTTAAAATGATTTAGAACTTACAAGTCTGAGAAAACGTAGAATATGTATTTTTTCAAAGTATGCAACGACTCAGGTTGTTTTGAGATGCAGGATGTTTTGGCTAAGTAGATTTTGTTCAGACACACCTGTGGTCCAGGTGCTTGTTGCGGGTCCTGCGTCACCTTGGAGGTTTGTGGAAACGCAGGCTCCCAGGATGGTCTTTGTGCGCCCCGAATCAGAGTGGAAAGTGCAGATGGTCCCCCGGGTGGCTCGAAGGCATGTTAACGTTTGAGTCGCCTGCATTTAGCATTCAAGCCTCAATTCCACTTGCGCCAAATCAGTGACCTCGTTTGGCCGTGTCTGTGTGGTTAGGGAGGGGGCGACCTCAGGGTCTGCTTGCTCCTGCATTCAGCGCTGATTCGCAGTGTGTGTTAAGTACAAATACGAGCGGGCTCTGTGCCGGGCGCGATCTCACAGAAATGATGAGGACACTGCTCATGTCCCCCGGGCATCCCGTGCTCAGGGAAGGACAGGTAGAGCAATGATTGAGGTTCCAGGTACCCAGTGCTTCTTCTGGCAACTTGCAGGTGAGACGTCCACCTCCACGTGGCAGAGCTATTTTAAAAAGAGGTAGGAATCCTTTGAGAGACAGGCCTGTCTTCCTAAAGCTAAATAAACTGGTCTTCGTAGATATTTGACAATGACTGTGCTTAGCGCATCGTGACTTACACACACATTCGTGTCAATATGTGTACAGTTTAATGTGCCTGTGATTGAAATATAAATACTCTAATGTACACGTTTTAAAGTTAATATTGACATTTCACAGACAGGGAGATTAAGAACAAAAGCATCAAATAATTACTCTGAGGTCACAGAATGGGTTACAAATCAGGTTGGGATTCAAGTTTATTTATGCAAATAAAGTAAATAAACATCTTCCTCACTAGATCTAGTTAGAGAGCATTTAAGGAACTGCCATCGTCATGATATTCTCTCTTCTGCAACAGTTTTTGCTTTGGGGTTTGGTCACTGCTGACAAGCTTTTATGACCACATATGTGACATAGATGACAAAGTTATCTCATAGCAGACATACCGTAATCACGACTTACAAACAATATTTGCCGAAGACACTCACCTCAGTGGAAAATTGATGGGAAGGAACAAATAGTTCAATTATGCATTTCACAACCCCAAACCAATCATTATTTAAAAAATATTTTAAAGAGTTTTAATTCTGACTTTTAATTTTGATCAGCTTTGGAATATCAAAAGTATAACTTCCCTGTGTATTTCTGTGTAGGGAGATTTTACTTTCATTGCATGCAAGTGGCAGCCGCAGGAGCTTGGGCCACTGGGCCCTGGGAAGGAGCAGATGGCCGGCCTGAGATCCTGCAGCTCAGAAGCCAGCCTCGGAAAAGCAGCCAGAATGCCGTGGACGGTGTTCAAACTCTGTGAGCGGGGGAACAGACCCCTTTTCTCGGTTTATTTGGCGACCTCTGTGACAGTTGGACATCTGGGCATGATAGAGAGAAAGGACGTTAAAGCTCTCATCGAATGCCGTCCATGAGAATTGGATCCACTCTCTGTGATTAAGACTAAGTAGTGGGTGTGGGTCAGGAGCCAAATCCGCGGAGATGAATTCGGAGCCTTTGGGAGGGACGGGCGGTGCCGACGTGCGCGGCGTGAGCGTGAAGAGGACGCTGCGCCCCGTGAGTAACGGCTCCCTGGAGCAAGTGCCGAACCCGCGGGGAGGGTGAGCGGGGGTGAAGGACCTCCCCAGCGGATGTGACGCGAGCCCTGGATGAGCGGCCGCTTCCGGAACCCGAACCGGCACCCGAACCGGCACCCGAACCGGCACCCGAACCGGTACCCGAACTGTACCCGAACCGGTACCCGAACACTACCCGAACCGGTACTCGAACTGTACCCGAACTGGTACCCAAACCGGTACCCGAACCGGTACCCGAACCGGTACCCGAACTGGTACCCGAACCGGTACCCGAACACTACCCGAACCAGTACCCGAACCGGTACCCGAACACTACCCGAACCGGTACTCGAACTGTACCCGAACTGGTACCCAAACCGGTACCCGAACCGGTACCCGAACCGGTACTCGAACTGTACCCGAACTGGTACCCAAACCGGTACCCGAACCGGTACCCGAACCGGCACCCGAACCGGCACCCGAACTGTACCCGAACTGGTACCCGAACACTACCCGAACCAGTACCCGAACCGGTACCTGAACACTACCCGAACCGTACCCGAACCGTACCCGAACCGGTCCCCTCTCGCATGGAAAAGCGAGCTTCCCGAGCTCAGCCGCCTGAGGTTGGGGACTGAATGCACGATCGGGAGACGCCGGCCCACACCCCGGTGCATTTCCTCGCGATCCGTCCACAGAGGCGGGGACCTCGCAGAGGAAGTCGGGGCCGATCGAGCTGGGGACACGGATGGCCGGTGGCGTCCGGAAGCTCCACGATCGCCCGGGGCTGCGGGGGGCTCCGGGAGCCGCGGGCCGCGGGCACCTGCCGCGCATCCGTGCCGCTCCGTGGCTCCTGCCGCGCATCCGTGCCGCTCCGTGGCACCTGCCGCGCATCCGTGCTGCCCCGTGGCTCAGGCGCCGGGGCCCGCCGCTGCTCCGTGCACGGGTTTCCCGGCTGAGCCCACGCAGACGGGGAACTGCGCGGGGGCCAGGACGAGGCACGGCTGCGAGTGGGTCCTGTCCCCGAGGCGCCCTCCACGCGGGGCGCTCCGCTTCGCTTTTCTTCCCTTCGTTTCTTCATCTTCAGCTTGTGCTTTTTTCTGCACTGTCGGTTCCTCTTTTACACAATAATAGCGGCAGGAGCACTTTTGTCAGCTCTGTGGACGCCTCAGCAATACATGACGGCGGTGAGGCTCGGGGTGTAGTGTGGTCATTTGCAACGTGGCCCACGCGGAGGATAAACCAGCCCAATGAGCTGAGTTCACACCTCACCCCCTGCCGTGTGTGTGTCCGTGACGGTGACATTTAAGCTCCGTCCTCTGAACAGCTTTCAGACGCATAGCAAGTGGGCACCGGGCCGTCTGTCTGACCCCCACTTTGCCTGACCCTGTGGCCGAAAGTTTGCGCCCTGCCCACCGTCCCGCGACCCCCGCTCCCCAGCCCCTGGCCGCCACCATCCTGCTCTCTCCCCCTCTCTATTTGAGATTCCGTGCGTGACGTCATACAGCACTTGTCACTCTCTGACTCATCTCGCTTTGCATGATGCCGTCGAGGTCCATCCACGTGGAGGCAAACGGCAGGGTTTCCAGCTCCTCAACACCGTCCCACCGTGTGTGCGCGCAGGTGTCTACGTGCTGGCGTCGGGCGGCCTGGACCGGGGTGCCGCGAGCCGAGGCACGGGAGCCTGCCAGGGCCCTGGGCTCGCAGCATGCCGCCGGTGGCGTGGTGGCAAACCTCCTTATTTCTGACCCCACTTCCCGTGCTTGGTGTTTCTCCATCTCCCTCTCACCCCTGCTGCTCCTTCCGCTCCTCTCTCTTCCACTCTGCTCTGCTTCCCCTTCCCTTGCTCCCTGCCTCCTTCTCTTCTCTGTCCGCTCCTCCCTCCCCCCTCCTTCCCTCCTTCCCCTTCCCACCTCCCTGCCCCCTTGGGATGAGTCTCGTCTTCCTATCGCCTCCTCTTTACCTCCTCTCTTTCATTTGGGGTGATCTCTACCCCGATCGCCCGTATTTTCAGTACCTTGATCATGAGCGGACCAGTGGGAAGCCTTCAGTACCTCTTATTTTTCTAAATATCTGGAACTCAGGGCTCTCGTTAGAGTTCTGCTCTTCTTTGGTGGCATTTTGTTGCTGTTTCGTGTTAGGTGAAACTTATTATTGCTTCAAATGATGTATTTTTATTTCATCTTGAATAATGGATAGAAACAAACTAACCTTGTTCATCCTTAATTATTGTGTGTCTGCTTTCAAATGGTTAAAACTGGTTTCTCTAAAGTGCCTGATTACATATTGGGGAAAGAGATGGAAATCGAGGAGAAGGAAGTCATTCCAATTCCTTTTGTCTCCTTCTTTCCATATCGACAGGCAGCTCTAGTTCCTGGATATCGGTCGACTACACAGGGACCTTAAAAAATGATATTGACTGTCAGGACTCCTGCTTATAACTCTGTGGTTTGAGTGTATCCGTATTTCCCTTAAAAAATGATGACTTGCTTAGCAACGCAACCTTGGCTGTACTTTTAAACAAACTTCAACACAATGTATACAAATTTCAATACAAGATAATCTTTCTAAGGATTGACTTTACGGTCTTTGTTTTAATATTTCCTAAAGGTAATCGATTCCTGAATAGTTACAATGCTGTAATTAAACTATACGGTAGATCTAAGTTAACTGAGGTAATTTCATATTGAAATTCCATTGTAAGATTTTTTGGGGGGGCAGGGTGGTGTAACTGCTACTAGAAAATTATCATTATGTATCTATCATTCATTAATCATTCCAAGTACTCCTCCCACCAGCCGGAACTACCCTTTGGGTTCAAAACCATGAAATGATTTCCAAGGAAAGGAAACTGTGCCTGATCGGTTCATGGGAACAAACTGACAGGGACGAGGAGAGCGTGCGCAGCTCCACCCTGCAGGCCGATCAGGCATGGGGACGAGTGACGTTGCGACACGAGCGCCATCGTGGCCGACGGCACTGTGATGAGCTATCGATTTCCCTGCAGTTGTGACATCGCGTAGATGCCGGTCAGCTACCGTCGGCGTCCACCGCTTCTCGCGCTTGATTTGGCTTAAGGTTTCAATTTCACATGGGGATATAAATATAGCAGGTTGACTGTGTGTGTGTGCGTGCGTGTGTGTGTGTTTACATTTTACCTTTTTATCAGCTGCCTCCACCTGTATTTGTATAAAATAGGTGTTTTTAAAAATAGGCATGCCGATGAATTAGAGGGGACAGGGTGAAGTGGGAAATAAAAGGAAGCTTAGAGACTCAGAAGGAAATTTGCTGGGTACAAAAAACAGCGTAAAAGGAAATATCTATTTCTCTAATTTATGTTATTTCAGTATTCTGGCACTAAAGCATTTGCATTTCCCCCCTAGATGTGTAACTTTTGAATATCAATGAAATCTACGTTCATATACGTAGATTAAAAAAATCTATATTTATATACATATCTACATATATGTATGTGTATGTGCCTGTGTATGTGTATATATATATACATATATATATATATACATATATGTTAAAGAAGAATTAAAGGTTATGATTAGCAAGAGGAAGAATGCCAAATTCATCTCCAAATTAGTTATAGTTTTTGGGAGAGATTTTTGACGTATTGTTTTAAAGTGTCCAGTGTCACAGCACTTGCATTAGCTAAGTTGTTTTAGGTTCGTTTTATGAAGTAGGAACTGTGTGTCTAACATACATTTGAAATTAAAACATGTTCTTTCATTGATCAGTAGTTTTTTTTTTTAATTGAGGTAAAAGATGTGTAATATAAAATTTAGTATTTTAAGCATTCTAAGTATACAGTGGATGCTTCTGTGAATGAGAGAAAAGGAAACGGGATTGGGCGGAGAGCAGTCGGGGTGTCATCTGATCTGACAAATGGCTAAGCAAATGCAGGAGGACCCCTGGAAATGCCGAGTCACGGAGAGAGGCCCAACCTTTGGGTCCCTGTGATGGCTCGCATGGGACGCACCCGGTCCTGCGATAGGGTGGGCTCATGGACCCGAGGGACCTCTTGAGCCAAATCAGTTCCAGACGTGACAGATGAGGGCTGTCTGGGGCCAGCGGCGGAAAAAAGTGTCGGGCCGAAGGGGCATCTGGTCAGCACGTGACAACCACACCAGGTTTTCCCGCACACACGACCCATCTGTCATTCATAACCGTGGTAGATCACCAGGACATCCGTGATTAACTACGAAGCAAGTTAATGATGGGGATGTAGAGTTTGCACTACACAGGGAGCTTGTTTATTTTACTAACTACAGAATTTGCTAGGAAACGTTAACAAAGAAAAATAACCCAAAAGCATGTCCTTACCGATTCTTTATCTTATAACAAGAATGATTTTGAGTAATTTGTTGCTAAGAAAAGAGCTACATAGAAGACAAAGACAGAAATAACCCAGATAAATTTCTGATGATTGATGGGGAAGCTCAGATCTCTTGCTGTGATTCGCATCGGTCGTAGCTAATGTTTGCATTTCAATGTTTACAACGCCTCTTGTATGAGATAACTAAGCAGTAAGAGAGCTCATAGAAATCTTTCTTTGTCACTTTATCTTATTTTTTCTGCACTTTTTTGTGCATTTTCTTGTACTAGAACTTCAGAGTGTCTCCTGCTGAGAAGTGAAGGCACACACAGCGGTCGATCATGTTTTTGACAAGCCCTAAGCCTGGCGACCCATGCACAGTATGCTTACCTGCCACCTTTTTGTCAACGTCTTGACAAGGTCATCGTGCATTAAAGAGTCTAACATGCATTCAGAGTCTTAACACTCTAATGCTCACTTTTCTTGAAGAAAGCGTGAAAAAAGGTATAATTTTAAAACATCACCATCATTTCTGACTACACAGTCGGCAGTTTTGTTCATTGTAAGTGAACATCTTGCATAAAAATAAATCAATCAGAAAGTAGAGTGTTCCCAGCAACGGCCAGTTACATCTTTGAAAAATACATTGGTTGACCTCTAAATATCATTGTGGCCTAAAACTAAACCAGGTGTTACAAGAATTTTCAGCAGTGAACCCTTTCATTGAGCAAAGACTGAAAATAGAGTTGTTTATATCTCTACCTCTCTATCATTTGTCATCTATCTATCTATCTATCTATCTATCATCTATCTACCATCATCTATCATTTATCTATCTTCTGTTTAGATATAAGGCACTCTCTCTCATCCCCCCCTCCCCTCCTCCCTCCCTCTGTCAAGGCCTCAAACGTTAGCTCATTTCTCTGTCTTTCTACTCTAAGCACAACTAAGGCTTTAGTTCCAAGGATTCTAAGAATAATCTAGATTGAATTTTGAAAACTTCTTATCTACTGACAAATTTTAGATGCCATAAGGGAACTGTATTAGATATATTTCTAACCCAGAATGACACATTTTGAACATCTATTTTAGCACTTATCACCTATATGAAGCTAGTTTATATTGCCTGAATAATATCTACCTACCTTCCTATTTTGATTCAGGATTATGTCTTTTTATTTTCTATATCTCTCTTTAGATTAACTGGATAAAACTTGGGCACAGTTGCATTGGGCTAAATAGAACAAAATCTGATAAATATTATCTTAATATGTTATTAGCTCCTTTAGCAAATAACGTTTCTACATTAGTGTTCCAGTTAGAAAATCCTAATACTTATGTGGAAAGAATCTAAGCCAAAACTATAATGACTACACATCAGAATCTTTTCTTGGCCTCTTACTTTTTTCTTTCCTGCAAAGCTTCGTATCTGTCTGGAGTACAGCTTCCTCAAGGTAACAAGTCAGACAAGAATATCTTGAATGAAGTATGTAGGATGATCAAGAGGAATATAAAGGATACGCTTTGAACTAGTCATTTTGGACGGAATGGTCCCATATTTGCTTGCTGGCAAGCAGAGCAGAACTTGGCTTTCATTTGTCTGGGAAGTATAACAGGGCAACCTATTTCTACCTTCCCAGAAATCCAGGTGTTGCCGGAATGTCTCTGTGGCTAGAATGTGTTGACTTCTATTTCTGAATCCTGATGCGATGGGGATCTAGATTCTAAAGAACCTACAGGCTTATTATAGTTTTTCTTGAAGTCCTGACAGAGAGCTGTCACCCATATTATCTCCTCAGGCCTCCTTCTAAATCTATAAATGCTTCAATTCTCCAGTATACTCATGCAAAGTGACATATGGACAGCATACATATTAATCATATTAATAATACATACTAAAATTATGCATAAAATCACTCCCACATTTTAAGTGTAAGAAAATGAAACCATCTACATAAAACATATCCATATCCATATATATATATATATATATATACACATTTTACAGTGTCATATTATATAATTAGGCTGACAATCCCAAGATTTCATACATTTTGAGAAAATCTCAAGTGTATTAAAATTATAAACTCAACCTTCTATTATGTTGATGAGAGAAAAAAGTCAAAATCAATAGACTGCGTAAAGCACGGCCTTCAACATTCGTATAAAAGCATGTCCTTAAAAACATCAGTGTAAACAACGAAACAAAACCTTTGCAATTAATTACAGTGCTTCTATTAATGCTTCGTATTTCACCATTTCTCTTGAAAAGCCATTTCGCTCAGCAGAGATCTGTTGTCCTACACTGTGAAGAAGCACAAGGCTTTTTACGGACTTAGAGCAACCCCCAGTTCTTTTCATGAATGGTTCTGAAGCTCAGAGCATTTCCACAATTTTACAGAGAACACGTGAAAGATAAGTGGATGCTTCACTGAGATTCCGACTAATAAGCTTGCTTGAGGGAACGATTTTGGCCACTGTTGCAGGAATGGGGGGTGGGGGGCAGGGAGAATCTAGGACCCGCAGGATGTGGCTTCAGGATTCTGGCTTCTGGGTTATTTACATAGGTTGACAGCATGTGCTTGATTTCATACACGCGGCGCACAATTCAGTTTGTAAAATCACACACCAAATTGACCTTAAAAACTCCATTGGTTTCATCTTAGATATTCAGTTTATATGTGTTTCACATTAAGGCTTCAAACTGTGGACACGCAGGGAAACATTTTAAACCCGGCCTTTGCATTAAAGCAAACTGATTTTTAAGCAATCAGTCTGTAACTGGAAAAATCTAATTTTTTTTCATAAAAGCTTAATTTTAGAAAGACAAATGATATAGATGGATGGATGGATGGATGGATGGATGGATGGATGGATGGACGGACAGATAGTCTAGGATGAACTTGGTCAATACCGTAAAATATTCACATATTGATAAAAATACGTGCTTTATACACATGTTCACATTACAATACCTCGTTCAAATTTTGATCTTCACAACTCAGTGATCTTGAAAAGTTGCGTGTGCCGATTTCCACTTTTAGCAAACTGGATCTGAGAATAACGAATCAAAAATCAATAGGAAAATTGGGATCTGACCTAGTTTATTTTGTTTATATTTACTGTAAACTACCGACGTATTTTCTTCTATAATATTGAGAAATAACAAGGAGAATGCCATCAAGTTTACAACATTGTAAATTGTTCTTATTTCTCTGCCTTTAAAAGGTGGTAGTTATTCTACATTTAATCCAAGAAAGACCCAGACAAAACTCTCTCCCCACTCGCCCAGGCTCAGCTCACACCGACCTTGAGGAAAGATAAGTCGAGGACGTCTGAGCCAACAGGATCGTCCAGAGACATAATGTGGTCATAATAAGGCCAGGAATGGAAAAAGTCACCAAAGGGAAAGACGGCACGAGATGACGTGTGTCCAAGCACTCAGTAGTTCTGTTGGTCTTGGAAGTCAGGCAGAAAGCGCCTGATCACACGTGTGTGCAGCTGGAAACGGTGGTGTGTTGAATCACCCTCCGGCATACTCTTTGCATGTTTCTCCTCTGTCAGTGTCATACTTGCCTCATCTTTTAAAGATTTCAGCTTTAAGGAAGAAAAAAAAATTATGAAAAAAATGTAAAAGCATGCAATTTCGCAAGGACCGAATTTCTAATAGAATGACATTGTATTGGTTCCGTTTCAAGCATTGGGAACAGTTAAAATGAACCAATAAACCTGACAGCACATAGAGCAATCTTTAAGTACAAGTAAATTCGCTACTAGCTGTCATCCAGGCACAGAAATACTGCATTACTAATGCTATTTCTGAACTTAATTCAATATTTTATAAAACTATCTCTCTCAAAATGACAGCAAGCAATAAGGAGCTGAATAATGTTTTACTTCCATGATTTAAAAGGAATATTTTTTAAAGGATAAAAAAAATAATCCCCCAACTCAAAGAAATGGTATAAACCAGGAGTTTTAGTTGCCTTTGGCTAACGTTGAATAAAAACCTATAAAGCATTATTACATGGTCAACATGTATAATAATAAGCTCAAGAAAGTCATTGTCATTTCATATGCTTTTAAGGGAAACTGAAAATCTTTGAACACATTTGTGATTCAGATTCAAGCAGAATTTTTTGGACAGTAAAATCTCAGCCAGAGAAGGCGAGAGCACGCTGGTGATAGTTATAACCACACTAGCTCTTATATTCCTATAATAATTCAGTCACCTGTGCTTTGGAAAGGTGATTCTAAAGGAATAGGCAATATAGAATGTAGGAAAAAAGCCTTACACAAAATTAGATTTGATTCATATTGCGATGAGCACACTAGGGGGGCTATGTCAATCAGATTCATAGAATTATATAAATTAAAGGAGTATTTAAGTGCATATGATTAAACCTCCCATTTTAAGGTGAGAAAATTAAACCCTCCAAAGCTGAATGAATTTCCCAAAGTCACATCATGATATATGAGAAAAAGCCAAGTCCAAAATATATTTCCTTATTCTTAGCCATTAATGTTTTACCCGTATGACTGATGACTGAAAACATAATGCTATTCATTCAGGGGATATTTGATAAGATGATTAAATGGAATTAAAACGGGGACTCACTTGAGAAATATATAGATGTTAAGTGGCTAATCACAAAATATCCAAATGATGATTGTATTGTAAATGTGCTAGTTTGTGTTCTCAAGTTTCATACTACTCACATGTTCCCTTGTATCGAACGTAATTGATCGCTTTAGGATTTTTGTATCATAATAGGACCATAAAAAAAATGACGATCAGCTGATGATTTTCACCAGTTAATTCCATTTGTCCCATAAAAATTTGATATTATCAATTAACAAAAGGCAACCACTTCTAGAGGATAGTTTTCTTTCTAAATTTCACTGTGTTTCATAAATTTTCATATTTACACTCGTCCTTCATTCCAGGCAGAAGCCACTATATTTAGTAGGTCCTCAGATTCTCATCAGGTACGTCAGGAGTGAGAAATAAGTACTTTTGTGGGGAGAAAGGTTTTTAAAATACGGACACCTCTTGCATACCCCTTGGAAGTCCTGCCGGCTGCCCTGCTACTTCACCCACGGCTGTGACAACCAGTTGCACAGAGGCTGCCCCCAGCCTCACGCAGGTGCAGCGGAGTGGTCCCCAGATCCCCACGTCCCCATGTCCCCAGGTCCCCACATCCCCGCCGCCTGCTTCTCGGCCCGAGCGTCTCTGCTGCTGCCTGTGATGCTCGCTGAACTGCCCTCGGCCCATCCCTGGGCAGCCCGCCCGCGGCCACCGCCTGGGCTGGGGGCAGAGTCGATGCTCACACCTGACCACATGGACCTGGAGTCGACACACGAATGCGACACCCTTTTCTGCTCTGGGTAGAGAATCTGAAAACATAGGTGATGCGTTTCTCCAAAGACCCCTCAGGGCCACTGTCAGGGGACTGGATCCATCGCTCACGTGACAACCAGCCTTTCTGCTGAGTCCCCCGCCCTCATTCCCGCACGGCCGCTGGTCCCTTTCACCGTGCATGTCCCTCTTTGTCCCCTCTCCCTCCCTCCCCCCCGTGCCTGGACCACTCCCTGAATCCACCGCCCACCTGCATGCCGCTGACTCAGGCTCTGGTTTCAGGAGAAACCAGACTAAAACGTGGAGATGCGTTTTCTAAGGTGACTAAATTAACCCCTGTGGTTACAGATGGGACCAACCTGAACGCCCACGATTCCAATGCGAGTTCCGGCAAAATTCGTTTCGTGTCCACACTACAAGCCACATCCGGATCTTTGCCGTTGTTCATGAAACGTTGAAGTGGCAAATATTTCTGCCACCAACATCGAGGTTCTATCTTCGATTCCAGGTACCGACCGAGTGCCTCGGTCATGGACAATTAGCTAAATGCGGCAGAGCTGTAAACGGGAGCTCTCCGACTTCCGACTCTGAGTCGAAGTCAACCGTGGTGCTGGGCTTTGCAGTCGCCTGCCCCTGCTGGGGAGGACCGTCCCCCGCGCTGTCTCGTGTGAAAGCAGAGACTGCCGGAGCTCTGGCGTTCCCACTCGCCCCCCGAGATATGACAACGGGCACGACGCGGCATCAGAAACTGACCCCAACACTGCCCTCTGGCCTTTGCCTCACACACTCGTGGCGTCCGCGTCCACTGAGCTCTGGAGCATGGCCAGGACGCCCCAGGCGAGCCGGCAGCTGCAGCCATCAGGAATGTCATTTGCTAACTTGCGGTTACGTGCCTTGTCCTTACGATGCGTGTCATCCGTGAGTACACGCATCGTGTGAGCAGACGCAGCATGGAAACCTGTGCTCGGAGCACACTGTCCTCTCGCCGGAAACCTTTTAACCCCTACGAGGAACTGGTCTCCATAGCGTCAGAGCTGACAAGAGCTGCTCTTACTCAGCGGGCCATGTGGCGAGCTTGTGTGACGTGTGTCCCCGCGCTCCGGCGCGGCTCGGATGCGTGACGTGTGACAGGCTGTAAGGGGCGTGGAGCACTCACCTGCCCCTCAGCCACAGCTGCCAGCCTCCCTCCTCCTGCGTGTGAATGGTTTACTGTCCTCCAGATAATTGAATAAAACGCCAGCGTCCTGACAGTCCGAATTTCGCTCTGGTGAAATTCCGTTAAAGAAGAAAGAATGAGGACTTAATGGGAACTGGACGGAGCGTGTATTTAATTTACTGAGCTTTCTAAGACCTCAGGGCCGATTCCCTTAGGCGGCTCGGTCCCGCGATTACGGTCGTACACCATCGCTGTCTCTCTCCACGCCGGAGCATCGGTGATAAGCGGCCGGGGTGCTGGGGACCAGAGTGGCAGGTAAAGGTGAGCTGGGAGATGATGACAGATTTTATTCGCCACTCTTGCAATTCGAAAATGCAAATGTTACCTTGGAGAGAAAACATAGAAATCTAATTGAAAGATATTTAAAACACACCCTTTGGCAGGTTAGCAGCTTTGAGTCCCAAGTGTACCTGATAAGACTCTCCTTGCTACTTAAATCTACTCTTCAAAAAAATACAATCTTTTCAGTACTGAGGACATTTTCTGACTAAGCAGATAAACATTGGGCTGACAAGATCTGAGTTACAATACAGCAAGAAGAAGACTCTGTCTTCTGCCGCCTTCTGGCTCATGCTCTAGGCTACCCAGAAGAAGCTTTGCAGAACGCTGATGTCATCATTTTATACATTTCCTTAATTTTCTTTAGTTATTTAGCGTAATAGAGTTGCCAGTTAGGTGTCTTCTCACGTGCGCACTCGAAAATAAATTTGCGACTCTTTGGCGTGATGTGATGAGAAGAATCTCGAGGCCACGCACAGGATAAACGGAAGGAAAAGTGTCACTGTCGCATAATGCCACCTGTCACGCACAGCGTGGGAGTGCGAAGAGCCTTCGACGGTTCGTAAACCTGCAGCTGGCTGGTGCAGCTTCCGCTTCGGCTCTGCTCCGCCACCTGCTGCCGTCCGTGGGTGTCCAGCGAGGCCCCCCACCCCTGGCCCCCGCCGGGCTTGTCCAGGTTCCTCCTGCTTTGGATGCCACGGCCTGCGTGGGTCCGGCTGGCCAGCGTCTGTGTCCGGGGAGAATGAACTTAATCACCTGTTCTACTGTCACACCTCCCCTGATTCCTTTAAGCGCGGCCCGGCCCTGCTTCCTCGGCCCCTCTGTGCAACTCAGCGCATCACTAATTCTGTGCACGCGTTCATTCGTTCAGCCTCTTACTCAGCAGACATCACAGCAACAAATGCAGCACGTGCATGCAATCCGTGCAAGGAACTGTCTGTGCAATTGTGAATAATACAGCAATGCTCGTGTGCATGCGTTCATTCCGTCTCATGCAGCTTAAGGCCTCTGTTAAATGCTGCAACTATATTACAGACAGTTATTGAATTCTCTCTCCCATGTTAAAACATAAGCTCTTTCGAAGACGAGAGCATATATTTATTAGTATTTCTAGCCTTTAATATAACGCTTGATGTAATGTAGGTGTGCGAAGCTTTTTCATGGGACTAAATTAATTTAATAACCTGTTGAGATAGTAGCCCCTAATTATGCTTATTATCTCCAATGCAGTTATCCATGCCTAAATCACGTACTTATATGGCTGTTAATATAGTAGAAGGGGCATATTTATCACCTCTTAGATTGTCTCCATGTTGTCTTCTATCCTGTTTATTTCTTTAACTTGCTTCTCACATCTTTGATGGGCTAAATTTATTCCTGCTTCTCCATTTACTCTTGAATTCAAACCTTTGCTAATTTTTCCTCTACAATCAGAACCAAATTTTCAATGAGCAGCTTGACTCTTTTTACTCTCCTGCTTAAAACCCACATCAGCCCAAATTTCTTATCTCGCTAAATCATTTGTTTTTCCCTGAAAATAATAGGCACTCTCCTGATGTATTAGTTCAGATGTTTTTGGCTGCAAGAAAACAGAATGACAGCCCAACACAGATTAAAAGCTAGGCATTTGATTATCTCTCAAAAAACTCAAAGACAGACAATTTTAAGTTTAGTGCAGCAACTCAAAAACATCAGTCACGACCCAGGTCCTTTCAAGCTCTCTGCCTTATCGTCTATGGCACGCTGGCTTTGCTCTTAGTCTTGTATCCCCATGCACCGAAGAGCGTCACCACGCTCCACGAAAATATCTTACATGGGTAGAAATTGGGGCAGGATAAACGGGGGTTCGTCATGAGGAAAAGTCATGTTTCTTTGTAGACCTGTGTAGCTTCTCCTTTACACCTCACGACTTGCTTATGTGTCAATGAATTAGGCACACTGGACCTCAGAATGACTAACCTTTGCTGAAATAGAGATTTTCAAAAAATTTTGATCACAGACTTTAGAAGAAAATTTATTTTCCACCGTGACCTCTCTCTATGGCAAGCAGTGTGGGGAGAGGACGAGTAAAAAGTAATTATTTTTATAGCGAGATGTTTGTATAGTTTGAGGAACAACAGAATAGAGATATCTGGAAAAGCTCAAAATCAGTCCTTTGCTTGTCCCAATACATCATTTTCCATATTCAGAAACATCTTATAATGTCAGCGTATTGTAATTTCAGTACACGTTCATGAGACTTGCTCGTTTATTTGTTCTAATTGAAATCCAAACAGTGTCCAGTTCTCATATTCTGAAAATCATCATAAATTTTCTTGGAATTTTGGTAAAACTTTACTTTCTGGGATAATATGTATTTGACATATCACAGAAATAAAATACACACACACACACACACACACACACACACATACAAATGAAGAATTGTATGCAATGAAAATAGCATGCCTTCAAATGCTGTAAATAAGGAGAGTTAATTAGCATTTTTTACATCTGAAGCTATTGAAAATGAAGCAAATACCTCGGCCTACGAAATGTCTAACAATCATTTTATTTTTCTGCAAATTAGTTAAATCAGAACTAACTAGAAAAATTGAAATGATGGGGTATACTTAGCTACCTAAGTACTCTAGCGAGCCGTTGTACATGCTGAAAAAAAATAGTCTTTGTTATACTCAGAATTCTCTAAAAAGAATTAAGTGCTTAATGGTAGCTCTCTTTTGTTCAAAGATAGAAATTGAAATCATGCCTTTTATTGGATGTTCTTTTATCCTGCAGATATTTGCCTCCCACAAAGAGAAAATGGACTAAAATCAACCTTTTTTAAAAAATTCATGTTTAATTTTCTTATTAGACATAATTTTACATATCCATTTTCTTATTTAGTACAAGCAGTATATCTTATGTTAGTAGATGAGCCATAATTGCCAAAATCATCTCATTTATGAACTTAGATAATTATAGATAGCAAAAATAACACATTGTATCTTTATGCGAAGACAGAGCTCTGTTTTGCCTATAAAATTCTGTGGCGATATGATGAAATGTATCACATATCTCACAATAGCCACTTTTTTCTCATATTTCATCCTTTATACAGCAGTTTAATAACGGGGGAGTTGCACAGGACAGTAGTTCTCAGGGTTTTGGGTCTCGAAAAACTATGAAGAAATCAGGCAAGTGTGTAATAAACACAATTACCAAATTTTCTTTTTATTAAGTCAAACTATTAAAAGCAAATCAAATAGGCAACTCAAAGAAGAATGAGAGGAGAAAGAGGAGAAAATGAAGGAACAAATTGCCTCGTACCAGCATTAGGATTACCAGTCAGAATTTGTTATCATTTTAGGTTCTTCATTCTTTAGTAGTGGGGAGGGAGGAGATGCATCCAAAAAGTCCTGCTAATTTGGAATTTTTGCTAAACGATGATGGCAAATATCTCTGAGAGAAAAAAAGACATTACATACTTTACAGACCTTAGATAGGTATCATATTTTTTTTTCACATATTCCAAACAAATGAACTTTTTCACTGTGAAACTTGCTGCAGTAAACAGTAGTTTTTTATTGAAACTATAGATTATCAGATTTGGGGAGTATTTCTTTGTTGGTACTTTACGAGGAATAATAGAAAGATAAAAGCAGAATTGGAAATTGATTATTTGGGGAAAAGTGATTAAGAAAGCAAAAGCAGTCTACGGCCACACCGCCTGAACAAGCCTGATCCCATCTGATCTCGGAAGCTAAGCAGGGTCGGGCCTGGTTAGTACTTGGATGGGAGATCACCTTGGAAGACCAGGTGCTGTGGGTGTAAAAAATAAAAAAATAAGGGATTGTAAGCTGACAAGGTCCTTGCAGTCTGTGAAGTAAACCAAGGTTTGCCTCGCCTAAAAAAAAAGAAAGAAAGAAAGAAAAGAAAAGAAAGCAAAAGCACCAAACCTGAACTTGGACTTGGCCAAATGGTCACAGCCTCACGGTATCAATTGGTTCTGATTGATCGTCTGTGATTTCAGGAAGGCCAAAGATAACGTCAAGAAATACAGTTGTGCTTAAACACAGACTCGTTCTTTCTGACATTACACAGTAATGTCAAATAATCGTTTAGCCTGAACTTCTCCCTTAGAACTAGTTATTTTTAGCAACTTTAAATACAATTTATAGAGTGAAAGGGAAAAAGAAATCACAGATGGTAATTTACAGTGAAAGCCATTTATCATTATGGGGTAATTAAAATAATGCAGCTTTTCCTCATTACCCTTTTCCCTCAACTTAGTTTCTATTGATTTTTGTCTAGAATTATTGAGAGAAAATTATTACAGATTTTATGCACTCTTCAATACTGATCTTAAACCACAGCCTAATTGCTGAATTTTAGCTCCTATGTTCATCAGATTCGCCTGTGGTCGCCATTAGTTTTCTCTCTTGTAATTAAGCTCTGTCCAATATCATCAACTCATCTTAAAGGCTTGAGGAAAGTTCTTGGGCTAAGAAGTTAGTTCTCTATCAGAAAAGTGAAGAGAGCCTTAAAAACAAAGCAAAACCAAACAAAAACGCC
>CM053511.1:54270735-54297032 GCA_028627145.1 Eidolon dupreanum | reverse complement strand
TTTTTTTTTTTCCTCTTAGTAGTTCATTTACCTAGCAAAATGTATTGTCAGTCTTCTATATCTGATGCTACTCTCTCATAATCTGAAAGAAAATATCATCTCTATTTAGGGGTGACAATCAGAACTGCTTAATAGGAACAATAAGTTTGGGGGAAGAATAATTTTTATGATTAGTAATATAATTCCCTGAAAATGTCTTTTATTATTTTTGCTTACAGTATAATTTTTATTCTATTCCACTAGAATTAATAAGTGCAAGATAAGTAGAGAGAGTCAAGAGGATTCATAAATATGTTTTGTCTGGAATATCATTTCATCCTTTCTAAACATGTATTTTATTATTCATTCTTTAATTAAAATCTGTGGTGTATTAGTTGTGTCAGGGCATCTTATAGTCTATATGTGAAGACAGTCAATAAAGAAGCATTTAAAATATGGGATTCTTTTTTTTTTTTTTAGACGAGGCAACCCTTGTTTGACCTCACAGACTGCAAGGACCTTGTCAGCTTATAATCCCTTATTTTTATTTTTTACATCTACAGCACCTGGTCTTCCTAGGTGGTCTCCCATCCAAGTACTAATCAGGCCCGACTCTGCTTAGCGTCTGAGATCAAATGGGATCAGGCTTGTTCAGGGTGGTGTAGCTGTAGACTAAAATATGGGATTCTTATCAACTTCTATTGTCAGTAGCTGAAGAACCCTATTACCCATAATCTTAAATTAATTTGGGAATTATTAAAAGCTTAAATAGGTATACTTCCAGTAATACCATATTAAAAAGTTTTCCCTCAAGTATAAAATCAAAGAAGAAAATGAAGTACACATTTCTAAGAGCATCATTACTGTCATGATAACAAATCAAACTCTTTATAAATCTATATAGCCAGGTCCATATATAATAAATAATTCCGTAGCAAAAAAAATTATAAATGATTCTGCTTCTATGATATTACTGTATTTTCTTCAAACTTCATATAAGAATTTTGATTGTTTCCAGTTTCTAAAAGTCAGATACAATGTATTTTTCTAAATTATAGTCCCCAAATCTATAGCATTTCTGAAATTATAGTAGATAGTTGAATGTTGACTGAACAAATGAATGAATGAATGAAAGACTAGTAATTGGAGCTCATTAGTAAAGGGTATTGACATTCTGGATTGATAAAAGGCAAAGCAAGTTGGCAAGCAGCTGACAGCCCATGGGAAAGCTTCTAAGTAACTAATAAAGGCAAGAGACACTAAGCTACTATGATTTTTGGAATCATGCCATGCATATTTCTCATCATACATCTAGTGAAGACTCAATTATTTATGCTAATGGACTCAGTGGATAATTAAAAATAATTTATTACTTAGGGAATGAAATACATTTTTATACATACAAAAGAATATGAAGAACCCATGTGTCCCAAGAATTCACAATTTATCAAAATATTGAAATATACTTTGACAATTTACTTAAGAGAATCTTGAAATATATATATATATGTACATATCTTCACTTTTCTGTCCCCCAGCTATATAGATCTTTTCTTTTTCTATCCCTTAACTTCAAAGGAATAGATATATTTTCATTACTGAGTAATAAATAATGCTAAACTGAACTGTCCTAAATCTTTCATGATATTTTCTTTCTGAATTCTTTAAGAAGACGCTCATCAGAGCTCCTGGCCCTTTCCTGATAAAAGTAACTATTTTAGTTAATTATTCTTTAATAAGAAACATTTTTAACTATGTGCTAAGAACTGCACTAGACATTAGGTAATTTCTAGGGAAACTATCCTTATTTTTAAGGAGCTGATGATTCTTTTAAAAAAAGACACCTTTCCAAATGAATGAAGATATCGCAAGTTCAGAAAGGCTAGCAGAAGATACGCAGACATATGTAAGGAGGCACGTGGATTTTAGGATGGACAGGAACCTTTTCTTGATTCGAGATATTAAGGTGTGGGTTAGAGAAAGTAGTGCTTTGTTTTTTAAAGATCAATCGCAGGCAGATTAAATGTGACAGAATTTTTCAAGCATGTCGTCTTAGTATGAATTCCCTAGGAATGAACTGTGAGGAGACAGTGGAGTGCCAAATTCTTATCGAGGGTATGCTCCTGAAATATAATTCTGTATTTCAGGAAGAGAGGAAGGCAAGATGGGGAAGAGGGAGAAGCTGACTCTCAATGTCATGGTAACCGAGGCTTCAGCTGTAAGCATCCTCATCTACTCAGTAAAGGCACGTCATCATCCAATAGTGAAAAATTCTTTAGTTTTCCCTTTTGTTTTCTGAAAATGTGTTTTTTTTCAAAATCAATGCAAAAGATATACATGATTATTTAATCAGAAACTATATATAATGAAATAACATAAATATAAAGCGAAAAACATCATAGCACGGTAAAAAAGAAAAATTGAGCATAGCTACATAGCTTTATATTATGTTAGGTAGAAATAAATATCCTTATGTACTAGCCACTCATAGCTCTTTTTTTACAGTGTGACAACAATCAAATCAGACTAACAACACAAGTCCTGGGACCCGTGGTCTGACATCCATGTCTTGTTACTTACAAGAAAGGCTTGACTGATAAGAATGAGTAACTTTCACTGTTATTCTGATATCTACCTTCAAAATCACATAACCTCAATAATTAAAATAGGCTGATTAGAATTTACTGCAAAAGGAAATGGGAATTTGGGACCACTGCAGAATTTATTTGAAAAGCTACTTCGAATACCAAAGATTGTTTTACTGTAATTATTTTCCTTTTGAAATCTTTGTCTATCTTGCTACAGAAGAATGACAATAAGGCAGGAAAACAGAATTTCAGTGAAGCTGACAATGCAGGTGTTTGGCTATGAACTTCAGTATTTACATTGAAAGCACAGCTCAAAGCCCCTCGTTCATTAATGGCTCTTTTCTTTTTTCTTCCTTCACTGTCTGAATAATTATTTGCCCTGTAATCTATTTAAAGAAATGTCCACATAAGCATAATCTTAATGTGAAACGCTGTAATGTCTCTTGAAAATGTGCAGTGAGTGTTCAAAGTCCCTTTACTTTTAATCATGATTATGCAAGTCCATGGAAGATACATTAATAATACTTCTGTTACATGTGAAGAAGCTGAGATTCTAGGAAGATTAACCCAAAAATCCAGGAGTCACTGAGCCAGGTCATAAGCTCCACCCAGGTGTGCACCGGCTCTGCGCTCCAGAATTGCTGTCAAACCCTGTGGGGTGGGGGAAAAGTATTCTTTGTGATCGAAAATACCTGAGACTGAGTCTAAGGCCCGAGCAGTTCCTAGCTGAGTAAAGCTGCTGAATTTCTTTAACGTTTTGTTTTTATCTAAAATATTTAAATAACAATAATGGCTACCTTGCATTTTGTTTAGAGGGTTCTAACCATGGGAATGAAATGCCCCGAGCACAGTTAAGTCACCAGGTGCTTTGTGACAGCCACTACCATCACGCTGTGCTTTAGTCTCGAACTCAGAGAGAGGTGCAGAGGTTATTCGATGCTAACCACCTAGGTAAAGAAATTGGGTATAGCTTTATCAAGTGTCAGAGTTAAACAGGTGGACGTGATCACCTATCCAAATTTATATTCTATAAAAGCATTCTATGTATATATGCCATATAGCATATGTACTATACTTGTATATAATGGATATGAATATATATATATTAAAAACTTTTTATTTTGTATACATGTGATTTTATATATACAGTACATGTGTATACTTTTATTTAGTATGTATATAATATACATACCATATAGTATGTTTACTATACTCATATATAGTACGTGTCTCTATCTACACATGGCATATATACACATAATAAGTAAAAAACTGGTTAGTATGTATAGTTAGTATTATATACTACATTGTGTGTCTGTGTGCATGTGTGTGTGTGTGTGTGTGTGTGTGTGTGTGTGTGTGTGTGTGTGTGAATCAAGGAAAATTGACATGGCCACTGCTATTGGAGCATCTTACAAACAGGCAGCTTCCAACCATTAAAACCTTTTTAGAAGACCCTTCGGTAACACAAGTTTAAGGCAGCAGAATTCAAAGAATCCTCTCTTCTCTGACCTGAGCCCTGAACAGCAAGAGCTGACCATCACCCTCATACCCGGAGGAGTCTGCGGACCCCCGTCCTGTATGATAGCCCCACAGCCCCTCGCCATGCGACGCAAATGGCAAATTGAATTTCGCCTCTGTCCGTGGTGCTGCCGCCGCAGGGCGCATCCACCGAAGGACGAGTGTCCCAGCCTCGGTGTGGCCCGGCCAGCTCTGCAGCACGCCTGCGCAACGGCAGTGCAGTGAGTGGAAGAAGACTCCAGAAATGGATTCGCTAAATGGGTATCTCTCCTCCGTTCAGAAACTATTAAATAAGAACTTAATAGAGTCGCTGCACATGAAACTCCAATTATAAATTTACATTTCAGTAAGGACATGGTGCCTATCTCAACGGCCGTTTAAAAAAAAAAAATTGACAATATCTGCTTTCACAAGCTTTCCCATAAAATGTTATTGAATGTGTAAAGAAAATATATTATCCCAGTGTTTTTCTCTGGATGGAAAATTTTCCTTCTCACTGGCAGCAATTCCTTTAAGATTTTCTTCCAAAAATTACCTCCAAGGACTTAACCAGTTTGAATTGCAGGCAATTAAGTCTCTGAGAATATAAACATATTTTGAAATATTGCAAAACAAGTAAAACTCTAAGCATCAATAAAACATCACAGTTGAAAAATGGACTGACTTCTGGCCTTTTAGACAGAAAAGATAAATTTCGTACCATGCTTTAAAGATTACTGTGTTAAGCGCTGTTGACTTTTGTGCATAACTTCAGTGAGATGCAAGTTTAAGTATGCGAATGTTTAAGATAACACAAATGTTGTCGTCCAGTTCATAGTAATACATAGACCATATTTTCAGAAAGCTTAATTCTGGAAAAGAAAAAGAAAGTAACTTAAAGTTAAATTATATACTATAGTAAAATCTAAACCGATGAATATTATAAAGGCCTGTGGCTTCCAAATTGGTGATTATTTTAGGTGACGAGGACTCGTTGGTGTCTAAGTGATGCAGTCCATCTAGAAATATGTCAAGCTGTCCGGGTTAATGACTCACATTTCCGTAAACCAAGGTCAAAATCGTTGACTCTCCACCCCCTTTTTAAATTTTACAAACATGCTCTTACATCTCTCTTCTATTTTAGATTTGATAGTCATTAATATTGTGCAAATTTATGAGATATACTTTTTATATTATTCCTGATTTGTGACAATTCTGTATGAAAAGAATTTTGTGGTTTGAAGCTGTCAAAGCAATATTTTAGCACCGAGAGGACAGAATGAATCAGCTTTCTGGATTTCTTCGAATCATGCTACAGATTAGCAATAGAAATGGGTGTCGTCATTAACTTTCAAATCTCTTTAATAATGTTTAGTTCTAGTTTACAGCGGAAGCCTTGCTAAAGTTCAAGCTCACGCTTGTGATCACAACAGTTCTATCTGTTTCTAAATTGCGATAACTGGATCATGCCAGTTAAGAGGGTTTTTTGGTTGTTGTCATTTTCAGAATTTTAAGTATGGGATTCTGAAACCATAGAAAGTAAGTTTCTGCCTGAGGAAGATGGTCCCAAAAAAGCCTCTGGGGATGACACATTCCACCTGTGCGATCAGCTGTCGGGACTGATGTTCACACTGGAAGCAGGTGTGTCGGTCAGCGAGCCGTGATCACTGAGAAATGAGAGTGAGCAGGGAATGGCACTGAGGCTCTGGGTGTTTGTTACACGCCAGGCTTCGGGGGTGATGTGTTTGTGAACTTTAGGCAGCTCGTTTTGCTGTAGGAGAAAGAAAAGGCGTTTGTCTCTCTGGGGACTACACAGTAGAGGGAAAAAAAGCTCATATTTATTCCCTCTGCCTGGGTGCATCAGGACAGCTGAAGCTATACTCATGTCTACCCTGTAACTATGTGGTTATCATTCTATTTTAAAGCCAGATATAGATGTAGCTATGTGGGCATATATTCAGTTTTTTTAAAGCATTACCACGAATATTACTTCTTTTGGCCTTAACAAGAGGAATTATTTTTCTGTTTTTAGATACAGGAAACTGGAAGTCAAAGAAGCAAAGTTTGCTCCAGGTAGCAGAGGTTGTTGAATAGAATTTATGTTTCAAACTCTGAGACTTAGGCTCTTCATTCACACATTTCTCAGTGTTTGGCAGTACCCCATTCCCAGTCAGCAATGACAACTAACTCTTGTGTCCTCCAAAGAAAACTTTCCCAAGAAAAGTCTTCTACAGAATTAAGAGTTAAATTCCTGTTCCTCCTCTCTCATTCTGATGAATTTTAATGAGTAGGATCAGCAAAACTTCACATATAATGAATATTACAAGGCACAAGTTAAATAATTATTCACGTATGTTTTAGGCAATATCCAAGCTGGTGATAAAATGTACCCCTTTGGTATTTTCCCCCTCTACTCTTGATTTTTTCTTTTTTATTTTCATTTTCAAAAATGTATCCATCTATCTGTCTCCAACTTCGTTTACAAAAACAATCATTATGACACATAAGCGTTGAAATACAAAAAGTAAAACAACAAAAAAGGAAGAAAAACAATATCGATGTTTATTTGGTATATATGATGGTGTATAAAGGAGTTAAAGGAAGAGAAGACTTAAGATGTTATTTGTTTTGGAAAACATAATTAAATTAACCCAACTGAGGCACTAAAAAGTACTAAGTCTCATACTTCACTCAACAAATTTAATTAAGTGCTTACTATGTGTTTGGCATTTGGCTAGGACCTGGATAGACAAAGATTCAAAGGCAGTCTTAACTACTCATCCCTTACTATGTAGAAGGGGTGACATTTAATACAAAAGAAAATGTTTTTCATAGGTATTGATGTGAGATACTATTATACAAGTATGTCCGAGTATCAATCATTTTAGTAAAAGTTTTCTAGAATGTTGAAACTAGCAGATTGACTTGAGAAAAAAAATGACCTTTAGAGGAAATTTAATCATTTAGAAAGTTTTTCAAAATACCAGGCAAAACGTGATCTTAAATAACAGTTCTATTTAAAGAAAGGATTTGGTAAGTTAAATATTAATACATAACTAATATTTTGTTTATTTTATTAATGTCTTTTGACAAACTTTTTTAAACTAAGGAGGTGCTAGAAACATTTTTAGCATATCCAGAAGACCTAGAAATGAACCAACACATTCTATTTATCTAGAAGTCAATCACGATACAAGCCATACACTTAGTCACTATTGTGTGCAAGCCTTGTGCTTACAAATAAGGGCATTTCTAACATCCATAACATCTTTATATATTTGATTTTAATTGTACAAGCAGGGAAAACATCTGTCTAAGTTCACATGCTTCCAGAGCCGCTATTCAAATCCCGGTCTCCCTGACTTACTACTTAGCTTTTCCATGCATTCACCACACCAATAGTAAACTTTTAAAATATATTTTTGGGAGACTTTTTACCCCATTGAGCCGTGTCTATGACAACTATATTTTCTAAACAAAATATTAAGGCATATGATCAGATTAGACTTAACATTCTTTGGAAATTCCTTCCTATAACTATTTGTATTATATTCTTGTATTTTCAGAGAAATAAATGTCACTCTTGAGTACAAGAATAGATTCTTACCTAAGCTCTGAATTTATCACCTCCATTTACCGTGAAACGTTGCTCTGCTGATTAACTTCTCAGGCTTGTATATTCAACCACAGAAAACCTTATTTCCGTGTATCCTTTATCTTTAAACATATTTAATGCTTTATCCCACTAAGAGCAAAGAAAAGAAAAGAAAAAATATCCTTTAACCCGTTCCCACACCTAATCCATGCTTTCAGAGTCACATTCCAATCACAGCTACGTCTCTTGAGACGGCGTCAACACCACTCTCTGCCTCGCCCACCCAGCACGTGCCAATTCACACCAAGCTTTCTGTTCAGACGATTTCTTTAGAAGTCAGCCGTGACCTTTGTGCTGCTGAGACTCTGACGACATCGTTATGTAATGATTTCTACTGTAATCCTTCATTCTTTCTGAGTCTCCTGGATCCATAATATTGGTCATCCCCGACTTTCTTTCTACTTTTCTGAACATTCTCTGACTCCGTTTCATACACTATTCCAGTTCCTTTGACTTGGCCAACCCTTGCTCAGACAGCTAAACACTTCCTGAGTATCACAACCGTGTCGGTGGTTTTACCCGTGTTGCAAATTATCACACGAGGGTCACCTGTCGGCACCAAGATAAACTGTGTCTGAGTCCCTCTTCCTTTTCTATCCCACAAATCATCCCAGATGACAGAAAAGCGATCAAACCAAAGTCAAAACAAATGAATAGGAAAAGTTGTGAGGTAGAATTTCAGAAGTCTATTAGCTATAACCATTTCTCAGCAAACTCTAACTCAATGTCAAATATAAAAATAAAAACAGAAGTTCAATTTGTGTCTTTATATCAGATAAATTGGCTCAGCTACGTAGTGATACCACCCCCTGGAGAATCAGCACCAACCAAACAACGACAATAAAATGCACATAATTCAGTGTTGGTGCAATGACACAGACCTAGTGCTTCACGGTGATCATGCTAACAACGCCAGATGATGCTGACAGTGACACGTTTGGGGATCAATTAACACATAAGGGCAAACACCCAGTGGCGATGTCATTTAGGTGTTTTCTAAAATTACAGGTCAACTTGTAAGAAAACTTCCGTATTAAACTGTTAGAGTCTTTTCCTTCCCCCCTCCCCAAGCAGTCAGGGCATTTTATTCTAAAATAATTAATTTGAGATTATCTTACCTCGTATTGGCAGTTCATCTAACCACAGCATTACCTTTTGTAAATATTTTATTAATTTATTTCGGTTACTCAGAGAAATTGCAGGTCCCTCTAATGTGCCCTGCCCTTTACCTCGTCGTGTGTAGAATCTTCTCTCTTCGTTAGCTGCTGCCTTAGGTAGCCGTGGCTGAGCTAACCAAGATGAAATAGTGACATGTGTCTGAGAAAATACCATTTTAAAAAAATGTAAGATTTGTCTATGTGTTGACTCTTAATTGTTTGTTCATTTTATATAGTTTTATTTTGGGAAAAATATAACACAAAGCAAAACAGACATCAAACAAAAGCAGAAAAATCTCCCCCCTCAAAGCATAGAAGAGCCTAAGAACATAAATTTTAATTATTTTTAAATAAAAATACTAACAAATAAAAAATTATAATGAGGAATTAAATCTGGATTTCATAGATATTATTTGCATCATTTTAATTACAACTTAATTTAACAGAGTGTAAAAATTTTATGATGTCAAGCCAACAGCAGAATGTCAAATTAAGTCTTAAGTATGATTAAAAAACAAACAAAAAGCATTCCACATCTACACCTTAGGCGATCAAGCTTAGTATACCGTGGAGTGTGTAGCTTGTGATATCTCAAGGAATAATTGTCTGGAGTTAAAGAACCAAAGACGATAAGTGGAGATCATTTATACTTGTGGAGATTCAATGATTTGTCAATGACCAAACGATGAGATTGTAAATTAACATGAACATGTACAACAGAACAGTTTAAAGAGGCAATGCGACATACCCTCATTGCACTTGGGATGTTTAAACTATGCATGTTTAGCTACAAATTTGGCAAACATAGCTACTACTATATCCCTTTATTAAAATTCTCTTTCCTTAAGAACAAGATTCTATCGGGCAAACTGCCACACTGGATCTTTACACAGTTACCCAGAGGTTCTTTAGGCCTCAGAGAAATGTCCTTTAACCAGTTCAGTCTCCTGTTCCACTATTTTTCTAAATATAGAACCCAGCTGCACTTACACACTGCATGGCATGCAACCATAAATTGAAAATTTAGATGAAACTACTCAACCCATGGAACCACTTTGGTTTGCTTGGTCTTTATAAAATTCAGAATGTCATCATCATGATTTTCAATGGCACTGATCAATAAAACAAATCCATAACTCATATCTGTTACCTTACAAAAAATATCCTGAATATATAACTTAATGAAAAAGTGATGAATCTTTGGATTCTAAATCTATGAGCAGAAATGCATGCAGCGTTTTTTTCCTGCTTCTGAATTTCTATTGAAAGCTTCTGACAGAACTGAATTTGTCAAATGACACCTCAAAAAAACGTTGTATAACTTAATGTGTTGTCATGATCCAAATTTGGTTGGCCACAATATTTTGTAAGCTTTTCCGAGGAAAATATTAAATTCTCAATCATGTGGTTCTCTGTACTGAAATATTACATAATATACACATATCTACAGAATGAAGTTCTCTGATTAATTATTCAAATGAAAAGAGACTTGTTCTATATGCCATTTCTAAATTATCTTCAAAAGTTACATTCCAAGAATTTCAGGAAGATTATTAACATATAAATTTTTAAATAACAATTAAAATACATAGTTAAGCACATCAACATGATGATGAAATATAAGTAACACAAATTTTAAAAATAATTCTATCTTATCATACTCAAATTAATATTATATGGCTTTGTATAGGTTGTGTTGAAATCTAACATAGAGAAAAATAAGCGTACTTGGTTAAAATTATCATGTATCATAAATATACGTTTTAAGTGTATAATTTAATGCAGATCTGTGTGCTCATCATTATGTTTAAATATAACTTATTTTCATAGGAAATTAGAGAAGTGATATTTTTTCAATTTATCCTATGAAATACTTGATAATTCACCTTTGTTATATCATACATAGGCATGCTATGTTTATTTGCCTGTAAGTAATAATATCTACAGAATGAGCATTAAGAAGGCACCACATAAAGGTGATCAAAACATTCTGTCCTTAGGGATCTTAACAGCCCCATTAGTTTAAGATGACTGCTTGAGATAATCCCTGAGGATAATGTTCTCACTATGATATATTTTATTAAAAATAAAACAAATGCTCTCACTGACTTGACCCCCTCCAAATTTGTTTCAAGTAAATAACTAGAGAGCATGGCCATGCCAGATTTTCTTTTTTACTTTTCACTCACTAAAATACATATTTTTAAAGTGGCACACATGATATCACTCCCGACAGATCACTACATCAGACATTAATTACACCCAAAGTGGAATTACGTTTTATGATTGGAAGGTGATTGTTTTATTTCATCCCAACAGTTGGTATCCAGAAAAATAAATAATAATGTTGCCCTACATCGGGAAAATCATCTGATAAGCTTAAAAGTCAAAATTAGGTGCTAGCTGAGTAAGCTATGAAATCATTATCGTTTGAGATGCGAACAATGGATGAATGGATCCATTGTAAAGTTATTTAGGATGCGGGCAGAGTCTACAGTGTTTAGACTAAAGATGGACTTGGGGTGGAGAGAGGAAGGGACCAAAAGACCTGACTATAGGATGAAACAGAGATTTATATGCTGTGAAAGCCTTCAAAATTGCTGAAGCACCGCCAGCTTCACACACAAAATGATGGTCATGAATCAGACTGGTCGTGGGCGATGTAATCTAATAGGTTCTCAGTGCAATCGTTTTTAAGCGACTTTTACGTGTGGGGCTTTAAAGAAAATACAGTTCTGTGATTTTCTTTAGAATGCAACTTTAATTCTCCACAAATATAATTAACTACTATGATATGGTTCATTTTTGCCATTGTTGGTGAATTATATGTTAAAGGACTTTTAAAATATTCTTATTAGCAGTCAAATATTGAATGTTTCTTTTAATTCAGCTTTATTCAGATTACGTTGAAATTAGACAATAAAATACAATGTGCAGACAACTTACAGTCATATAATAGAATTTGACCAAAAGCAATAAAACAAAGTTTCAACAAAATACTAAGTATTCTTTGAAACTTACAGCCATACAATTATATATTTGGGGTTCTATGTGATAGAAAACTGAATGGATTCTTCTTGACATGATAGAATGGTGGATTTTAAAACTTTTTTCACATGTCATCATGTCAAGGCCTCCTATAAGTGGACGCTGTAAGGGAATACATGCAGATCGCAGGAGGAAAAGACATGGCAAAGTCTGGAAAAACCCACACGAAGGCTTCTTCACGTTCTCTCCCTCCCACGAGTAGCCACAGCGAGCATGATTTTCTTCTAGCAACGAAGGTGTGGTGACAGGCATGCAGTAGCTATGTTCGTAGACAGGTTATCATCTTTTTATGAACATTTGTCATGATGATGACGTCACAGGGTAGGATTTTGTATTTCCTTATGCTTAAGATACCTTTGGTCTAGGTATAGAGACTAGATTCCTTTATTTTATATTATTACTACCTGATAGGTACACAACTCACAGAATTGTTTAAATGACCACTAACTCTTCTGGTTTCTATGTATAGAAAACAATATCTGAATGTGTATAACATCTCAAAAGTGTTAATTATATCAGAAAAAATAGGCTTGGTCCCCATTCTTTCTGAGGCTGTATCCTAATGGGAAAGAGAAGCAGAAAAGGGAGGGGGTAAATATGAGTCTCTGACAGAGACCACACTCAGATGGGCAGCTGTTCCTTGCTGTGTGGCCGCCCGCGTCTGAAGCTGGCATGCGAATGTCCCCACAGACATTGCCTCCAGCCGCAGGGCCTGGCGCCAAGCCTGGTAAGTGCAGGAATCGAAGGAATACACAGGAAGTGTAGGTAATTGCCTTAAAAAGCTCATGAGGGGGTAAATGGATAGTATTTATTAAAATGCTTTGTAAAATTTTAAATTCAATACAATGAAAAAATTTATTATCAAGTTTTGCAAATTGGGGATATGTCTCAAGGTTTCTTTTATTTTCTAATGTATAGTATTTAATCCCGTTCTAAGGGTGTTTAAAGGTAATATAAGAACATCTATTTCAAACCAACGATTATTTTTAACGATGAGAAAAAAAATTTACAAATAGTTCTGAATGTACTGGATTCCATGTGACCTCTGAGCATTTATGCTATTAAAAGTTATGTTGCATTTCTGTTTTCTGTGGCCCAGACATATTTTCGAGACTTCAGAATCTGGGAAATGACATTTTCCTTTAGTGGCCGAGTATCTGTCAGTGCCCTTTCTACCAAATCCCATCTCGTCTCTCCTTTATTTGCTCTTCATCATCGTTACACCGGTTCTCAGTCACGGCCGAGCGTGGTTTTGGAACTCACCGGTGGCTGAAGCCACTGTTCCCCTTCCACCTGCACGTAGGCAGATGAGAGATGCCAGAGCATTTTATCCTTGACTTCTCGGTGCTGCTTCCTGTGCTGCTGAATCCCAGACGTGGGCAGCAGACAGGATTCGGGCAGAGCTGTACAGGTGGATCATCACCTGCAGCCCTGTCCTCTGAGACCAGAATCCCCTGCGCGCTGTAAGGAATAGTCGTTCGTCTCTCTTGCTTAGCGGTTGGTGGTGACTCTTTTCTGTATTTGAGAGAAAACCTGTGATTATATAGAAAAAACAGTAAATAGGTTCTGGAGGTATTTTTAAGTATATGAAATTATTTCACTAGAGTAGTTGTGTCTATAAGGGATATGCCAAAATCTTAGTCATTCAGCTTTTTAGTTGGATTTTGAAAAATTGCCTATTTAAAGACTGGATGCTTGGAACAAGAAACAGGCTGAGTAAGGGTGTGAGAGCAGTTCTTAAAAACATATTTTCAGTTTTCCCTTTAATATAAATACAGCTTGGCAGAGTGTACTATAAAATCTCAACTATGCTAATTAGAATTTCACCTTCAACTTAGCTTTAAAATTTATTAGAGAACATCAGGAGGAGAGCCATGCAAATGGAAGCTACAATATCTTGCGCTTTATATGAATTAAGGGCTATGTTAAGATTTGACCCTTTCGCCCTCTCCATTTCCCCTCCTCTTCTGTACGGGAAGAATAAAAAAAGGAACTGGCAGGATGCTAATATCTCCTGTCCATGGCAGAAGAGAAAATTTTGATTATAGCATCATCACATCATTTTCTTTTTCCCTCGATAGCCAAAGGGAACTCATATTGTCCTTCTCAGATTCTTCTCTGATATTTCTTGGCAATGCTCACATAGTTTGGTGAGAAGCTTTATTATTGACTTTAAGTTTTTCATTTTTCTCCCGCTTTCTCTTAAAGAAAGAATTTAAAATCCGAAGACTTCAACAGTTTAAACGCATTGGTTTCTGCCAAAGGAAAAAATTTCTTATCTCTCACCTCCAAATTTATATTTATTATCATTGGCTATACATGGTAAATTTAAACATTTGGATATTTATAATTTTTGTAGTTAAGAAAAAATGATATTAAATTAAGAAATTAAACAAATATTTTTGTCAATGCATACTTTACTTTGATTTAAATCAAGACATCAGCATTTTCTCCTTCCCATAATTCTTATATAAAAAGAGGCATATTAAAAATTGAGCCAAATCTTTCATACTAAATTAAAGAACTGTTATCATATTCACTATACTTTCTCCTCTTCCTTTTTGCTTAAAATTTATCCGTTAACACCTTTATGTTACAAATTTCACTCCCTTTCCTGTGTAATGAAAATAAATACCTGAAAACACTGAGGGTTAATTTTTTTTTAATTAGAAAATAAATCTTAGCAAGAATCCTGTTACAGTAGCAAATAGTTGATTTGAAAATATAAACAACTATATTTTACGAACAAAGGTCTGTTTTTGTAAAAAAAAAAAAAACTTACAAAAATTCTATATGACTTGGTGCTAGAGAAAATGTAGGATCAATATATTTGATAGAGGAAATAATAAAACTGTTATTGAGGGGAATAAGAGTATACACAGAAATAGTTGTTTTTAGTGTATTAATCACAACACTCCATCCTTGCTGACGTGAGCCTTAGTCATAACCACCGAGGTCCTGGTTAACAAGTGCGACAGAATTTTTCAGTCTCGAAGGGAGGAAAGAACACTGCAAGACATTTTACCTCTGTAGGATTTGACTTGAGTTGAGGGTGGGCTTATCACATCAGCGTTCATTGATAACAGCACACTTTGCACATTGACGAGTTAAAATTAGCAGCAGCATTTGTAACATAAATTATTACAGATCCCTGTGCTTTTGTTGGTTGGTCTTGATTTGAGGTCCTCTGAGGCGAGGAGCAAGTGTTGGTAATTTATCAGGGAGCTGGTCCCAGGAATCCCAAGGGAAAAAGCAGAGAAAGAGGCAAGGTGGGGAGAAGGACAAACAAGGGTGCCCAGATGAGTGGGTGTCCCCTGTGGACAAGTGGGGCTCACTACAGCCAGGAGACACATAGGTGACATGTGCTGCTCCATATTACAGACTCAGAAGGCAGGTTAATTATTTTCTAACCTTTGTGCCTGGTGATACCCTATGCTTAGGCTGAGCAAGTTCCCATGGCAACAGAGAAACTTTATGTTGAGGTTAGATTTTGTGTAAGCTTTTATAATTAAGGTTAATTATTGGTTTTTATTTGCCTTTTATTTTTATACGTCAGAATTCATTTGCAATATGTAGGTGAACTGGTCGGCCCAACGCGCCAACTTAATCATTGACAATCATAAAAATGTGACAAAATGTCCTAGAACTAGAGCATGTCTCCTGTGTTGTATTTTGAAAAATTTTACAACTAAAAGTAGTACAAGGAGCACCTAGATAAGCTTTGCCTTTACCTTGATTTGTCAGTGGTTAACGGTGTGTCTCATTTGTTTTCTCTTACTACAGTATCATTATTGCTGTTAATAGCAAAATTTACCTAGACTTCAGTAGAAATTGCATGAGCAAACCATTACTCTATAATATAAAATTTATTTAAAATTAAAAATTATCTAAATTGGACTTTATTTTCCTTTTTAAATAATTTTCTGCAAAAATAATAACTCATACTGTGAATTTTCCAGGACTGTGCATGTGTAGTTACGTAGATGCAGTGTTCTACTCTCGTGTGGCAAAATATCAAATTACGTAGAAGACGTGAAGCTTTTACATTCTAACAGATGTTAAAATCTTACAAGACAAATTAATAGTAGTCGCATGTTTTTAACGCAATTTTCCATTGCAAAACTTTCAGAATCATTCTAGGACTTTTGTTGTAGGTATTCGTTCCCAGAGGTGACTTACTATTTTGTTACTATCACAGCACTTTACAGCTTTACTTCTTTTATTCTTCTCACAAAGCTGGTGAGAACATGAAATGTGTTTTGGTGGTGTGGGGTACGTTTGTGAGTAAGTTTGGTTTCTACACATGTGTAATCAAAATGTAATATTGGACGACTTCATGTTTATGTTATTCTTCAAAATCTATGGGAATCAGACAAAATTTATGTTGCATCACTGCTTATGGAATTGACTCTTTTGCAAACAAAAGATTCTCACTGGGAAAAATCTGTTCCTATTTTAAGATTTTGCAAGAAAAAGCTCCAAACATCCTGATTTGCTTCTGATCACATTTTGAGATCATCTAAAATATAATCGTAAGGAACTGAGGAGGAATATATTATTTCTTACATCTCCTAAAATGGGGTGCGTTTCAGTATTAGGACATTAAAATTATCTTGAAACTGTAAAGCACTGAAAGTAGGTAGCTGCTGATAAGGTTAAAATTGCCGAATATTAAATCTCGAAGAATGAAAAAAAATCAATCTCTATTTCATCATTAGTAGAATGGTAGTTGAATAGCAATCATTATATTTGATATGTTGATGATTATATTAATGCTTCTCCATAATTTTCTACTTCTGATATTGTTATAAAACAACATTCCCTGGATCACTTTAATTTCACTTGTATGAAGCCCACTTATTAAAAGAATGAAAATAATATGGTCTAAAGGCAGGTCTGGGGAAATCCTAATCTCATATGCAGTAACTTCCTAATTATAAATATAATGCTGAAAGTGAAAACATGTTTTCTTGTAACATGACAAATAATAAGAGGGACTTATATTCACAGACATATATAATTTATAGCATTCATTTGTATGCTTTACTTTCAGATTTAATATTCAATAGTATACTTACAGAATGTTGGACATGGCATTAATATTTTTATTTCACCTGAAAATAGAACACAAGGAAATCTTGAGAAGACCAAATGACCATCTGTTTGGGGCTTAAACGTCATTTGTCACTTTTCGGCACACTTATCCCCTACTGTCTTCATTTTTCTAATATAATGAGATCTATACAGTTTATCGTCTTGCATTTCTTTCACTTTATTAGCATAAAATGATAAAGCCAAAACGCGATGTAACCTATATATATTTTATAAACATTTTTGGACAGCCGAAAATAAGTCAAATCAATGAAAATACCGTCCGCGAAGCGTTATCGACATGGGATAACTCAGCACATCCATCAGCTTTTGCATGGCTGTTTGAATTCAGCATGTGACAGTTTAAGAATGCTGATATGTAACATGTCTATAACTTGATAGGCATTGGATTGATTTGATTAACTAAGCAAAACAATAGGTTGTATAAGATTTAAACTAATAAAATTGAGAGACAACTTACCTATGGTTTTCTGGGTAGACATGTTTTTTGAATACATTCACTTTAATAAGTTGAAAGAAAAGATTCTACTCTATGTGGCAAACATTTCTGTTAATACAATTTAGTTTGTGTTTGAATATATAAGTAAATAATTTCAAATATAATTTTCAGAACATTAAACATTTTAATGCATACATGTAAATAATGAATAAGTATGCAGTGATTTGGAAAGTCAGAAGAAGAGATGATTATTTAAAAGTTTTGGGGGTGCTGGATAGGATGAGAATGAGATTGTAGTTTTTCTATTCACACAATTAATGAATCATTGTGTAGGATGGAAAGATGGAAATAAATAAAGTAGTTCAAACTTATCAATCAATACACATTGATGTTTGTAAGAACTATGGCTATAATTGAAAGATATTGACAGAGAACTTGAGTGCATGGCTTTATGAAAAGAAGAAATATTGTATGCTTAATTATTTTTTAAAAAGAGGGCCTCAATATATTTATAAATAGAGATGAAAGGGTCAATCATAATGATGAGAAGGAAGACACAACAAAATACGTTTATAATTAGGAGAGGGGCATAATCCCAATATATCAAGATTGGACCGATGATAAAAATGGACCGGTTAAGATCATATGTCACGGCACATACTGGCAAGACACTGTGACATGAAATGAGATGGGCAGACAGAAAAAAAACTGTATCTGGAACTAAAGCCCCCAAGTGTGAGAAGGCAAGCAGTGAAGTGACAGATTCGTGGTCATGGAATACATGTATTCAAATATGTGTATTTAGAGCAAGCCAAGTTTGAAGGCCGAATGTGGTAGCAAGACAATATATAAACAAAGAATGGGTTCAGCACGGCCATGGGACTGCGACAGGTCTGACGTGGACGATCAGGGTGTCCTCAATCCTGATTAAAACCTGCTGATCAGAACTCAGGAGGTTTCAGTAGGCAGCTGAGTCCTGGGAAAGGCTGTCAATGACATCTGCCTTGAGTTTTAGGTAACGGTGTTCACTATTCTATAAATATCTGGCAGAGGATGGAGAATGAGAAGACAAGGGAAGGGTAAGGCAGGTTGTTGGATGACAGAAACAAGGGATTCTAGAATAAAAACTAGTAAAGCAGTGAGTGATCCAAGAGGTCTGGGTGCACCAGCAAGGCTGTAGACTCAAGAAGTGAGACTCAGGTACCAGGGAGTAATCCTATCTCAAGAACCAAGAGATGAGCTGGATCGGAGGTAGCGGGGGCATGGCCTTTGGGCCAGATCTAGCGCCCGGCCCGTTTTGTGTGTACCCAAACCAAGAGTGACTTTTACAATTGTAAAAGATTATAAACACACACACACACACACACACACACACACACACACACACAAGCAAGAAAACACTCTCCTGTCACACGTGGTTTCTCTATAACTATCTGCCTCTTCAACTAGGTTTGCTACATAAAATATAGCACGCCCAGTTAAATTTGAATTTCAAATTCGGAAAAAAACAAACCTACTTTTTAAATAAGTATGTCTCAACTATTGCATAAGATACACTTACACTAAATAATTTATTTGTTGTTTGAACTTTAAATTTAACTGGTATCATGTGTTTTGATGTGTGAAATCTAGCAACTTTAGTTAAAACTGAACATAAAACTTGATTTCTTGTTTTTTTTTTTAACCCCCATTTTCTTTCCAGAAGAAATCCTCCCCCTGACTGTTTTTTTTCCCAGTTGCCTCTTTTAGAGAAGTGATGGAGACTCCTCATAGTGGACATGCTTCTTTTCTAATAGCTTTTCTCTCCAAACCCAAGAAAATCTCTAACGTCTGAGTTTGAAAGGAAGAACTAAGCATTTCTCGGTTCAGTTCTTTCTAGAATTTCTTTTGTCCAGACACGATTGTCGGTAAAACAGACAGATACTTTCTGTGCAAAACGGGGCAAAATGATGCCTTCTGCCCTTAGAGAGTCTGCTTTTCCTGTGACCAAGCGGTTAAGTTTAATTCGATGGAAGTGTCAAGGAGTCTACGTGTGGCCTTTATCCAGGCTTCATTTTCCAAACAGCTTTATTTGCAAATATTTGACATTTAAATCTCACTTACGCTTCTCATGTTTTATTCCTCTATGAGTTTTAAGTCCAAAGAGACAAAGAGAGAAGTGAACAAGGGCTGTTTCTAGACGCTGAAGCGCGAGCCGACACCGCCCTCCGTCCCATTTGTCCTTAAGTTCTGTGAGTGTCCGTCTGTACTGACCGAAGCCAGAGGCTCTGCGCCTAAGGCTGGTCTGTGGCTCTCACGGGACCTGCGATCCCCTGGACTGTATTGAAAACATTTTAAAGAGCAGAGCTCTGAGTTGACGGGGACCAACGCTTATGGTGTCATCAATTCTCAAACTGTTCAGGGGTCCAGCGACGGCCCCCAACGCCTGACCACTGCTTGCTTCTCCTTCCCACGGTGGCTTTCATTCAGTTCTGCCCAGGGCAGCGTGACACCCCCGGGGCTCTTCTCTGCATGTCCTCAGGCCACTTCCTGCCTCGACATAGCCAGTGGATTTGGTTTCTGCCTTGTCCCAAGCCACAGCTGAAGTCGCTGAGGACAGACATAGCCTGACCCCGCCATACAGGGCTGAAAGGTCCCTATGATTTCGCTCCTATTTTTATCAATCTTCTTCCTCCAAAATTCTTTCCAGTGAGTTTAACTTGCAAGTCATCCCTGACTAGGTCAGACCTTGCGAACTGGGTGCTGCGAGTTAAAGTATGTGCCCGTCCTAACTCAGGAGAAAGGGACTCCTGGTGGCTGTGACGCCCACACTCCAGGCCCTAATACAGCGAAATCGCCCCGTTATTCTCCTTCTACGAACGATGCACCCCAGCGCCATGATGCCCCCCACGCCTGCACCCACCGCACAGACCATTGCTCCCAGGGTCCACCCCACGCCTTCCAGTAGGGTGACATCTGTCCCCAGCCCATGTGGCGTCCCCTGCTTTACGCCGTCGAAACGGGTCTCCCCGTGCGGCACGAGGCTTTGTGTCTAGAACACGATTCTTACCCAAACCCGCGCGTTTGCCGTGGTTTCTACTCCTGTTTTGGACCCGTCCCGTCTCAAGTATTGAAGACAGATGCGTACATGCCTATGTACATACGTGTGTACATGTATGTGTATTGTATGTATGTATAAGATATAGAATAACCGCTAGTTCGGTAATAGCTTTAAGGCCACTCTAAATAGAAAGAGGGAGTCCACAGTACCACTAAAAATAATTTCTTTTTCTTTGAAAATGGTTGTAAAATTATTTTACAAATTATTTTTTTGCTACAAATGCATAAGCCCCTTCCTATTCACCCTTTTGCATAAATTTTGCATTATTAGGAAACTGACTTTCTGTTTCAGTCTTCTTTAGATTTTAATAATGGCCCTAGAGTGTTTGTATGACAGGGTTTTACTATATGTTGTGTCTTTGGGTTTCGTGATAATTCTCTGTAATTGAAAATCAAGGGTTTATCTAAGATAGAATACATTATCTCTATATCAAATACTCTTTGTACAGAAAAACAAGATTGTAGGTATGCCAATGGTTATCATCTTTTAATTTTTTTTTTAATTTTAGTCATGCAAAATTACTCAATTTCTTGGAGCATTCAATCATTAAAAAACATCCTTTTAAACCAGGTATCTATTGTCCCTATTTAAAACAAAACAAAACAAAAAACCTGCTTTGTCTCACTTTGTTACCCATTTAGACTACAAATGATCTTGTGTTTCATTTGAGAAAAATCCCATTTTTAGAGCATAATGAAATCAAACATGAGAGGAGAGGAAAGCGTTTCTCTTGGGGAAAGATTTAAAAAACACGTTTGCTATTTAAAACAGTTTTTCTTGTTCTCTTTTAGCGATGCAGTACACACTGTAAGTTCACATGCCTGACCCAGTGAGAATTTCCTGTGTTAATGATGGATGTCTCTGTGAGGGTTGCTTTTCAGTCACCTCCAGCCCTCACTGAGGGCTGTCCTACTTCATGACCGAGAAGCCTGGTCAAGTGACAAGGCCACGTTTACACGTCACTTGTTTCCACCAGTTATATTATTCCACGCTTCCAGATTCGAAAATAAAAACCCAGTATGGCCACCAGAGCCATCGTTCGGGGTGCCACGCCACGTGCTTGTGTCACCATGCCAGCAGGGCCCACAGGACGTGGCCACAGTTACTGGCTGCGGTTTGTTTCAGACGAAGGTCATGTGACGAGTAGAGGAGCCGAATTCACAAATCAGGGAAGTGATCGTGAAGGATCCCGGAGAGGTCTCGTCACGCAGGACACCTCCTTCGGCGATGCGGGTGTCGCTGTCTTGGGTACAAGCCGTCGGTCTCCTTAACCGAGCCGCTGTGAAGCTGCCGCACGCTCCCGCTTACTCTGCGTGTTGCTTGGGGCGCCGTAGAGACGGGGTGAGCACGGCACTTGCTTTGCCATCTTAATAAGATGGAGTTGGCTAGATTACTAGTACATTTTATTCAATGGCTATTTTTTTAATTACTGACTTAACTTCTCTGAATTTCTGATCCTGTTATAAACTTAGTCCTGTAAATTGAATATACTTTAATAATAGTTGGGGATTTTTCCCCCTCATGGAAGAGCAAATGAATCCTCACTGTGGTTATACACGTTAGGCCAAGTTTCCAGCTGCGTGCGTTGCAAGGTATCCCGAACATTTTTACAGAGTCTGAAGACCCGGAGATGCTTCGATAAACAATAGTGAAGGACGTAAATACACTGTCTGGGGAGGCCGGCAAATGCGTCCTGTATCACGTTTCCCGTGCCCAGACAACAGGACGAGACCAAGGTCACAGCCGCTCCTGGTTGGTGGCACAGTGTAAATGGGGACCCTGGAGGTGGGTGAGGCAGGGAACCCTGATCTCGGGACAGAACCCACGGTGGTGACACCAAGCGCGTCCTGATCGTGTCCACTTCCTTCCCACCTAAACGGCACAGGTCATCAAAGCTGCCGACCTGGTGACCCTAAGCAGATGGCAGGAGTCTGGAAGGTGCCACAGGAAAGGCCCTTGTGAGTCGGCCGTGCTGCCCACCTCCGCCGAGCGAGTCTGTCCATGATGGAGTTCGCTGGTGGTTTCTGTTCCTCCCGTGGAATAGTTCATGATTCTTAGGGAAACGTCATGTGTTTTCGTTTCGCACAGTGAGACGCTTGTCCTTGGAGCCCAGGGCCAGGCCCAATGGCATGGTGATGGCACCAGCTTTATAATCGTAGACACAGTTCACCCATTCTCAGCCTGCTTTCTCATCTATAAAATAGAGAAAATGCTATTTTCAGAGTCGGGCTGCTGAAATTATGAATTTAATTGCCCTTAATAATATAATGATTGTTTTCTTATTCTCATCTTTATGAACTTAGGGGCCAACATTTCTGAGGACGTTTTAACATTACAAAAAATATGTTCAAAGGGAAGAAATTTTGTGGCTGCAGTGGTTTGTACTTTGAATTTCTTCTCGATTATGACTAAGAGCTGAATACATTATGCAAAACAAGGAAGTTGATTTAAGGGGTAGGATCTAAATATATAAATTCACATTATGTATTGTTTTAGATAAACAGGCCTGATCAGGCAGGGTGCCCAATAACATTTGCTTATTAGCTTCTAGGAATTTGTTAACAAGACCATTCATATAAATTCTTAGGCTAAAAAGGAGAAAAAGACAGAGGCTGGGAAAAGTCCTATAGCCAACGGAATAAAATTGAATATTATGTTATCACGAAAAAAAAAAAAGACATTATGGGAACTAAATAACTAAGTTTTCCTTTGTTTTCAGTTCTTAATTTTGGGGGGACTATTGTATAAAATATATATATGTAATTTTAATTTTCCTGGTGATTATTTTTCATTGAACAGCACTATCTTAATGAGCAAAATGATCTCACCTATCAAACCAGGAAAAACATTTCCCAAATGTTTTATTCAGTGGTATTATATTCGAATAGAATTTTAGTCCCTGGAAAGCAGGGATTTATGTCTAATTAATAGACTTAAGTAGACTCTATCACTTGACCATTAAATATCTCAAATACTCATATTTAAGTAAACATTTTTAACGTGCATTAACAATTAAGTTAGAATGAAATCCAATTAAAGTTTGAACAGCAATTTGAAGATTCAGATCTGCAAAAACGCAGGGTGACTTCTAATCTCTTCCCGGGACGGACGTGCATGCTCAGAAGGTGGGGCCGTCGCGTGTCCTCGACGGCACTTCCGTTTCCACGAACTGCGCACGCGCTGCGTTAGGCGAGGCCGTCTCGTAAGACTTATTCCAAAAATAAACAACCTGGAAAATTCATAATATTTTCTTGGGGAGAGAGGGAAAGGAGAGCTTATTTCTAAAGAGAGAAATTTTGATGGATCTAGGAATAACAGCTTAGAAATAGTATCTTAGAGAAGAGGCCTAAAGATTTCTGATTTGACTATCATTTTAAAATAATCTAAATAAAAAAGAAAACTGTAAGTGACCGAAGTATGTGACCAAACATTAGAGGGTCTGAACTAGATTGTCATAAAATTGCTATTGCTGTTCATATTTACATTGCTCATTAGATGTTAATTAGTCCATTTGAAATTTTAAAGGTAATCAAATAAATGTATAAATTTATAAAAAATAAGATATAAAATTGCAAATATAAGGTCAACCTTCTAGGATCCTATGAAAATATTCAAATCTTATAATGCAAATACTCTAGCATTTGAGATTTTAAGAATATTTTCCAAGTTCACTTTTACATCACAAGTTAAAACTGTTTTAAATTAAAACATTTCATTTTCCAAATTTACTTTTATATCACAAGTTAAAACTGTTTTAAAGGAAAACATTTCAACATTTTAAATGTTTAAAAGATGAGAAAATTTATCACTTTCTATAAAATATATGGAATTTGGTTAAAGTTCATTCCAAATAATTTCAAAGTGATCCAAGAACGTTTTAAATGCATGAAAAATGCTTGAATAAAAAAAATCAAGTCAATATTTGACTTCACTAAAGAAGATACACAGATGGCAAATAAGCGTATGAAAAGATGCACCACGTCTTATGTCATTGGGGAAATGTAAATTAGAACAATAATGAGACCCCACTATAAACCACTTCAGAGAATGTTTACAGCAGCTTATTCATAATTGCCAAAAGTTGGAAGCAAACAAGATGTCCTTCAGGCGAGCTGATAAACTGTGGAACATCCTAACAATGGAATATTATGCACTGCTGAAAAGAGATGAGCTATCAGTCCTTGAAAAGACATTCAATGTATGTTCCTAAGTGAGAGAAGCCAGTCTGAAAAGGCTACGTGCTGTGTGAGTCCAACTCTGACTCTCTGAAAAAGGCAAAACTGTGGAGACAGTAAAGAAATCATTGGTTACCATTGCCTGGGCGGGAGGGATGAATGAGAAACGAACATGTGTTTTTAGGACAGTGTAAATATTCTGTGTGGTATCATAATGACAGATATTTGTCATTATACATTTTTTTCAAACCTGTGAAATGCGTGCTGAACCATAATGTAAATTATGGACTTTGGTTGACTGTTAATATAAGTTCATCTTCAGTATGCAAAAAATACCATTCTGATGAGTGACACTGATAATAGGGGTGGCTGTGCCCGAGTGGGGTGTAGGGTATATAGGAATCTCTGTGCCTTCCTCTTAATTTCATCGTAAAAACAAAAGTGCTTTTAAAAAAATTAATTCTTTAAGAAAGAATGTAAAGCAAATTATAAAACTAAATGCAAATCTCTTTCTTTCTCCCGGAATCCAGTTCCCTTTTCCTCTATAATTCATAGTTTTGTGGCTGAATAGAGCTCTTTTAAATTTGCTCTGTACCTTATAATTTACCTTAATATATGTAAAGGACTAATGCTTCAGAAAGTATATAACCTAAAATTACTTCACACGTTTATGGATGCACATACAGAGTATATACAAGCGACCTCATGTTTGTGTATGTGAATGCAGTTATGGTAAATAGGAAGCTAGGAAATGTTTTATTAAAAGGTGACTGATGTCTGACTTGTCGTTCACTGACTTGTGCGTGTGTTCTTGTAACTGAGTTTACAACAAGGCTGATTTCTATTAGGAAAAAATGAGATGATGCATATTAATGATGAATTTCTCATTTGCTTAATATTAGGAAATATTAAGAATAAAGCTGATGGGAAAACAAAACCCAGATTAGAAAAAGGCTTTACTTTATTTTTCACAGTTGGGTACATATACTACCAGTATAACTTATGAAGTTGCATCTTCTCTTTGGCCGTGGTCACTGGTAGAGTTTCTGACAGCTGTAACTGTGCCTTTTTGGTTTCATAATGCGAACCTGACAGTAACAATGGACCGTGTCACTGTGTTAATAGAGACTTTTGCAGAGCTTGAAAGATAACACACCGGCAGCTCTGGAATAATGCAGATTCTGCAAAACCTTGGAGAGGGAGCGAAATAGCCTCAGACCCAGACAATGCGGGTGTCTCGGGGCTGGGACGTGGTGTGCCATTCTGTTCATCCATTTGTCATAAATGATGCCGCTCTCCTAAGAAGTTAATTATCACTGCCCCTGAGCCTCTTTCCTAAAGACAAGACTATATTTCTGAGAGGGTAAAAAAAGAGATTTTTTTTTTATGAAAATATCTACAGTTTGAGCCAGACATCAGAATGTGTCCTGCCTTCATTAAGGGAGTCATGGTCTTTTTCCAGATACCAGGAAAAGGTTTGCCTGGTTTATTGTCTGTCCAAAGGATAAAATGACAGGCACCTAAGTTGATGAAAATTAATATAG
>CM053511.1:54254221-54270235 GCA_028627145.1 Eidolon dupreanum | reverse complement strand
TCACTAAGACCAGGGAGCCCCCTGGACAGCAATATCTGCCACACTCATCTCAGGACTTCAGAGAAGAGTAACTGGAGTATTTCATTTGTTTAACGAAATCGGGACGAGGAAACGGAGTCCTCAGACACTCCGCGCCTGGTTTCTGCTACTACTATTATCTTACACTAGTACTGTACATTTTTCACAAATAATGAACCGATATTGGTACATTATTAACAAAAGTCCGTATTTTATTCAGATTTCCTTTGTTTTACCTAATGTGTTTTCATCTGATCCAGGATTCCATCAAAGATGCCACATTATATTTCGCCGTGATGTGTTTTTAGGCTCCTTGTGGCTATGAGAGGCGCTAAAGTACTTTTCAGGCTTGTTGACACTATCAATGTCACCAGGAGAGGTCGTTTACACCCCTGTAATGGACATAATTAGTGAATAGGTTCTGAAGTGTCTCTCACTCTCCCTTAGTTCAACGTAGGCCAAGGTTTAGTTTATGATTTAATCAAGTAAACAATTTGAATCATTCCCCATTAATCAAGGTAGCACAATTCATTGAAATTCATTTTTAAGGACGGCCGTATGGGTACGTCCAAGCTCGTCGTGAATTCTGTTCCTCTGTTTCATGCAGTGTTTACAGAATCCACTCCCACACATTTCCCCCAGAATCTCGACGATGTAAACGGACACTGGGGAGTCCCTCCGTGCTCAGACGTGTTCCTCTGGACGACGGCGCACGGTCCTGGGCTGAGGCCAGGGTCTGAACTGGCCCCGGGCGTTTGTCCGAGGGAAGCTCGCATCCTGTCGCGAGCTACGACAGTGACGTCTCAGTCCGGGGAAACAACCGCTCTGAGAATCACGGAGTGGCCGTTTTTACAGGAGCGGGGACCTTTTGGGGCGCAGAGAAGAAGGGGTGAAGGGAAGCTCGCCCGGCACGCCGCCTGTTGCCGGGTCTGCCAGACAGAGCGGGACACTGAGTGGGGAGAGGGCGTCGCCCCCACCGCGGCCAGGCCCGCCGCCCCCAGACGCCCCCCGCCACCGCGTCCCCCGCTCCTGCAAAGAGGGGACGCGCGTGCCCGGCGGCCCCGCAGGACTCTGTCGGCCGTCGGACACACCAAATGCCCTCTCCGCAAAGCTCACAGGTCTCCTCGAGTCAGAAAATCCTGATGCAAAGTCACCTGGAGTTGACATGGAGCGGTCTACACGCACTAGCTGCTAAACTCGGCTCCGCCAATCAGACGCGCCCGCGGCCTGCCCGAGGGCGCTGGGGGACGCAGGTGAGCAGGACCCGAGGATGCTCCTCCTGAGTGGGGCAGGACGGACCCCCCCCACCCGCCTTCCCCCCACCCCCACCCCGCCCCAGCACTGCTGGGAAGTGGTGCTTCAGAGCGAGTCCCCGTGCAAGCCACAGTTCCCAGGGCTCGGCGGCAGCTTTGGGGCCAGCCGTTTCCACCTCCTCCGCCCGCCCCCACATTGTGCAGCCTAATTTGGCTGCAGCTCTGGCCCCAAAACCTCCTTCCTGTGGTTCCTCAAACTTCTTCGCGCTGCCAGCACTGTGTCATTAAATCGCTCTTGTCGTTTCAATCAGATACAATTTCTATTGCTTGCAATTAATGGACTTAAATTGTACAAATGGGACGATTTTTATCCTTCCTAATTGCTACAGAAAACATTTTCAATAGAAAAAAATATTGGTGGTCGAGTTTTCTGCAGGTGGATTACTGTTAGGACAACGGGTTAGTAAAACCATCAGAGGTGGGCGCTTTCAAACACATAACTCACTTGCTTCATTGACATTTATCGTATATGATAGAGGGTTTAGATCATATGGTTCTCCTAAGTTGGAATTGCAGGTACATTTTGTATCAATATTGTTATAATCCTACGGGTAAGATTGTGTATCGTCTATTATAAAGTAAGTGGTATTTTCCTGGAACATTTAAAAGTTCAGGACCGTGGACTGAACAGAGAGTGGGTGACGCTCTGTAAGCCACGTACATCCTGCTGGCTTCCGATTTCTCATCTGTTACGTGGGGAACAGGGTGATCTTTAACACGTGGCCTCTAAAATTCTATGATACATGTAATTATAATAATACGAATGATTACATGTTACAGCGGTTTTGAAAACTATAAAGTTGTGTATGTCAATCATATCGTGTATATACTGTTGCTCAGGAAAGATACCTTCATGTCACTATTTTATAGGCAATACTTGGTTTAAAGTGGGAATTAACTGATTTCCTGAGAGCAGTTGTCAAAGCTGATTTGTCATTTGTTTCAAGCTTAGGCTGTCTTCTCTTAAATCTATTGCTACCTCATCTGCTCAATATCTCGAGCTGATGAGTCTTACCAGCAATAATACCCAGGCAGCTGGGCTCAGCCAGTGCCTTCCAAATTATGTGTCAGGAGAAGCCAGCTCTGTCTGTCTGTCCGTGTGTGTCTCTGTCTCTATCTCTCTCTCTCTCTCTCTCTCTCTCTCTCTCTCTCTCTCTCTCTCTTCTACATTGAGCAGCGTCCCTGGCCACTGCTAGATTTTCTCCTTTGACTTCTGGCCTTATGTCATATTTTTTAAGTCTTTCAATAGCAACCTTATGGCGACTTACACACACACACACACGCGCGCGCGTGTGCACGCATGCACAAATCGGCTCATCTGATAAATATAACACTAGTGAATGTAATGATTTTTGAAATACATTCTACAAATGGTTTTATTTAATATTTTATTTTTTATTATACCTGAGCATTTTGATTGCAGAAAAGGAATGTTTGCGTGGCAGGAATCTTTGATGGACATTATTTTCACTGGAAAAAAAATATGCTCGGTGACTTAGTAAATACCAAAGCAGCAAAAACGCTGTCCATGAACATAACTGTCCCGTCTGGAGAGTAGGCTCACCTTCAGCGTTGTGTACAAACTGTTGGACGTAGTGAAGGAAGTATGAGAGCCCTTTGTGCCATTTTTCTCATTCGCAATGACTCACCCGAAATGTGCTAAACTAAACCTTATAACTTAATGTGTGGATTCAGGTCCAAATATTTCCTTATCTCTAAAGTAAAACCTAGGGTCATTCAAGAGGAAAATTGTGTTTTCTAGAAGCATTTTACAGTCTAAGTTTGCTGTAGTATCCGTATTTAATTTAAAATGCACTTCTCTATTTCTTATTGTTTGTGAAACTCTATGCATATTATATTAGTTTTCTGTTGCTCTCTTAACAAATCACCACAAATATAACAACTCAAAACAACACTCATTTATTATTTCACGGTGCTGTACGCGGGGAATCCAAATGGGCTTAACCGAGCCTCACAGAATGCAATCTAGAGTCAGCCAATGTATCAGGAGAGATACATCGTACTAATATTAAGAAAAAAGCAATGAATTCTGCTTTGACTGTTATCAATTACTGTTGTTCAGAATACGTCCACCAATTCAACAAAAAGAGACACACAAATAAGGAATAAAAAAAAAGCTTCCCTCAAATTCTGTAACCCCAGCACGCCCATGAGAATCGATACACTTCCTTCTCGGTCTCCCGTCATCCCTCGAACTCTCTTCCAACAGGAGTTGCTGAGTTTTAACATCTGTCACCTGGTAAAGTGTGGCCATTCGTTTTTCTGACACCTGTGCAACCCACTTCACTTCCCTCCTTACGTTCTTCTACCGTTTATTTCCGCTTGATTCCAAACTCACACTTTTTGCTTCTTGAATGCGTTCCTCCTTCACATAGGATTCCTCGCAGAGCAACGTAAGAAGTCGATGGTTTTGGGGTCTGAAAGAAGGCCTGTCATTCAGACAGACCCTCTCCGCCCTCCCCTGCCTGAGCAGTCACCTCCACTCCGTTGGACCAAAATGATGCTCAATTGCTTCATTTTTCTGCTCGCCTCCTCTTCAGTTTTCCTCGCCGAGAGGTTTCCGTAGAATCCTGATGCGATAAAGTTCTGAGACGTGTTTCCTTAAGGAAGAGCCATGTCCTTCTCCCTAACTCCCACAGCACCTGCGTCCTCTCGAAGCTCATCACACACGGCCTGAAGCACTGTATGTGCTCCATCGGCTCCTGTCCCCCCGCCCACCGGATGACCGCGTAGCCGCCAGCGTGGACCTTCTCATTTTTGGAAATACTTATAGAATGAACACCTTAAAAAAGGAAGAAATACGCGTGGGGACAGGGCTGGAGTCCTCGGTCTCCTGCCACCAGAGGACAGGTGTGCTGAAGCTAACATCTTCCTGGACCAGAACAAACCAGGGACCGGAACAAAATTGACCCACCTGGCAGTTACGAAGGAGTCGTTCTTATTTTGTCCTGGAAGGAGTAATCCTGACTCTGGGACCAGGGCCAAAGCATGACAGGTGGGACGTCCTCAGTGAGGCCGGAGCCGTGGTCCCTTTCAGACCACAGCCAAAGCCATCGGGCCTCCCTGAGAGGTCTCTGGCACATGTCACAATCACACAGTTCTCAGAGATGTCGCTTGGCAGCAGAGCCACCACGTGGCACATTCTAGGGAGCCCCTTCCTGCCAGTGTGCGGTGGATCCCATCACGGCCAAATGTAGCGCCCCTGGTTGGCCGGCCCTTGGCCATAAGGATGTCACATTTGCTGTGAATTCTAGTTCAGCTGATGAGGGGGACAGAAAAGGGATCCGTTTCTAAATTAACCAACGCTCAATCATTAATAAAATTCTAAAATTGGGCTTTTCCTACCAGAATGTGTCGGCTGAGTCCGAAAGTGGACGCAGGGGGGTCTTAGGAGCAGCACTAAGCCATGTCCACCAGACGCACAAAATGGGAGCTCACAGCAAAACGGGAGCTCACGGCAAAACGGGAGCTCACGGCAGGTTCTGCGGCCCCGACAGCTCCTCACCCAGCTTTATCTCAAACAGAAGAGTCAGCCGTGGCCTCCGTGATCTGGAGAGCCCCGCGGGGAGCTGAGCACGCTTCTGAGCTGCAGCCTGTGCGGCAGACGACACGCGGTTCGGTGACACTCACTGAGAAACGGTGGCCAGCGGGAGGATGTGGGGCTGTCTGTCACATCGCAATAAAAAGGCTGTGGGCCGAGGCGGATGCGTCTTGCCTTTTCAGTTTCTGGTTTTGCAAAGATGTGAACTTTTTCCCAAGGGCAAAATGGGCATGCAGAAGGGTGTCACCTGCCAGTTATTTCAAGAAATCTTGTGCGAGAGATGTGCGTGCCAACGGGGATCAGAAAGGCTGCTTTCCTGTCCCCAGAGACAGGCACTTCTGGTGTCCCGCGGGAGCAGGGGGCACTTGGGACGGTGGCTGACCACCTGACCAAACCTGCTGCACCCACATTCTGTCCTGTCCAGTCCGGCCCGGCTCAGGCACTAGACGGGGGACAGACTGAGAGTCAGAGAGGAACTGGAGAAAGTGGGGAGCACTTTCGACTGAGCGAGCGATTGATGTTTTGGTATTAGATTATATTGGACCCCTTACAGCCTGAGCGCAAGACTGCTTCTGGACAATGAAACTGATCATAAAAGTCAAGATCTCTGCCAATGGGATCGTGTTACAGAAAGTCTGAGACGAAGCCACGAGAAGGGACATCTGGTAACTGCCCTCAGAATCTGAAGGCCTCGGCCTTCGACAGTCAGCTATTAGAATCGTCATTTAATATTCTGCTTCGAAGCTCTTTGTAAGGGGATTTGTTCTCCTCTGTCTTTCTGGAAGCTTTTACAGTCTTCATTCCAGGTTTTTGCTTAAGTTTTAGCACTATCGATTCTGCTAACTAATCCTTTTATTTTATCCTTAACTTTGCTGTTCTAAATTTATCTTCTCAATTCGATGAGTTCATTTATTTAATTTTGATTTCTTCTTTTTTAAGTAAAAAAAAAAAATCTCATAACTTTCCAACTTCCTAGAAATACATAAAGGTTGTTTTAATTTTTCTTCTAATAGTAGGAATTCCATATCCTCTTTCTCTCGTTGTCATGTGTTATATCGCTTGCCTTATTTTCTGCTGTATATTTTAAGAATAAATATTGAATGATATTTTTTATTCCCTTTTCTTTCCCTAAGAGGGAGACTTTTTCTAGAGCTTCCATTTTTTGGAATTCCTGTGGAGCTAGTGTGACACTATTCTAACTACCTTCGTCTCTGTCTTGTATGCACTGCATTGGCATTCGTTTGTGGAGCTGGGCCTTGATTTTTACACCCGGTTTCTGCAGGGTGTGCAAAGACAACGAGTGAGGAAAAGGAATCAGGAAAAGCATCTTCCAGTATTGTCACCCCTCCAGGGTCTTCTCCAAAATGTTTGAGGCTCGTGAACCTTAAACTCGCCATGACGGACGACAGTCCTGTTCAAATGGAGACAGGCTTTGCCTGGATGGAGCCGCCAAGTAGGTTTATTAAGGTGTTGTCTTGCCCACATGGGAAGTTAAGATAAACAAACAGACAAACGAAACCAGCGGGCACTGCGTTCGGCTCCTTTTCCTGTCCCCACTTCCCCTGGGCCCGCTGATTGTCCTGCCTTCTGCTGCGGTGGCTGAAGAGATCTCAGCGACACTCTCCAAGCCGAGGTCAAATCCAGCATTTCTGTTTGACAATAAGTTTAAGAGCCTGAAAGCTATGTATTGACAGCTATGGCATCCCGCATACCGTCTAGAATTTATGCATTTTGGAGTACATGCGGGCAACATTCTCTGCATTGTGCTGTGAGGCCTGGTACTTTCTTAAACTTAAATAAAGTTTTAATCCATACTTTCGATTCACTAGATTCATTCTACTGAATATCAGGTACTGTGCACTTTTTTGAAATACAAATTAATTTATCCACATTTGCGAAATATGTAGTCACCTAGAAATTAAAACATCCATTTTAAGTCACCATCTTTGCTAAAATTTATCACATTTGTGCTGCTTTTATATCATTTTATTTTGTTTTTCACACTTGAAGAAGTGTAAAATAAAAGTACTAAGACTGATGAGTGATACTGTAGAACCATCTTGAGGATCTATCTCAAAAGTTTGCTGGTTTCTAAATAAGGAGGATTCTTCCGATTAATATGATTGTTTAAAAATGATTTAACATGTAAATGTCATAGTTGCATGGGTAGTAAGGAATTTTACATTCTGCAATGAATTCTAGGAGATCTTAGGGACAATTCTAAAAGAAAAGAGAAAGGTAAATAAGATTGCTCCAATAATTTCCTGAAGGAAAGTGGAATAACACGATTTCTCAAGGTCTCTTTCAATTCAATGATGATTCAAAATTCCCAGTTACGCTATCTATAATGCCGAAATCCCCGTCGGTATTGGATACGGCCACGTTACAAACACTATTTTACTTAGACTTTGAGTTCGGTCATCACATTGCATCACCACAGACCTGTCTCCTTCTCAGCTGAAAATTCCCGGGTGCTATATGGCTATTTAACACAAGGTGACACGTGGAAGTTTAGGCCCATATGAGATACGCAGACTCTCTCTTTAAATGTTAAGCATCCTCATAAATCATTTTGAACAATATTCTCGAAATCAGAACAATGTGAAAACAGGAAGCCGTTTGTAAAAAATGTATTTTCTAGTGTACATAATTAAATGAGACTAACATTATTTGAAATCATTTTATAGTCTATAAATCATAAAAAATGTATATACCTGCTACGTTGACCAAAGTATGTATATTAAACTCTGCCTGAGTTGTCCTACCATGCAGAATTTAAATATAAAGATATAAACTATTAATGAATACCTTTATTGCTAGCAATACAATATGCATAACAATAGCAGTAAAGCTATTTATTAATAGCTTATATTCTGTATTCACATTCTACACGTTACGTCTTCTCAGGCACGGTTTAATGCTAATAAGGGTACACAGTGGAAGCATCTCTTTTGCCCCTGAGAGAATGATTCTAAAGAATATTCTGAGGACAATACATCTTTGTACCAATTTTAATCTTTTATGATTTACTCAAACCAATTCGGAATAATCACACCTTTCTAAGCCTGCCTAATCAATGCCTATTACCTATCTACCTAGCTAGCAAACTAGCCAGCTCTCCTGACTCTAAGTGATTTGCAGGCAAAAAACATAATTCAGGGACATAAGCAGAGAACTGAGAATCTCAGCAGCACCAAAGCTCTGTGGCAGTCGTACGCATTCTACTTGACGCCAGCATCTTACCCGAATCCTTAGCCCTGATGTTCTATTAACACCATTTATTGGAAATTTTCAGCTCAGGTACACAGCATTTATTCTTCCAAGTGCTTCACTGTTTGAAGGACATTAGCGATGCATAATTTGTAGGGACTCTGGTCTTCATGGTTCTTTTATAAGCCAGGAGATGTGCCAAACTATTGATTTACGGCCCCAAATCATGAACCTTGTGCTACTGAGAGGAAGACATTTATACCTTCACACATAATATTACGGCAATTTCTGGGGAATCAAAGTGTGAATAAATACAATAACTTACGTTTACGTGCTTTCTGTTATAACTTCAGAGCATTAAAAGGCAGGGTGAGCAGCTCTGAGTCCTTGGTGCGGCCGCTAACAATCGGAGCCGGAGGGGGGCATTTACGTGTGTTTGGACTTATACATATGGGTTTAATAGATATTTTAGTTATATTTACGATGCTAATATAAAATATTGCTATATTAATACGCATATTGATAGATGTATTTGCAAATATGTTAATCAAGACTAGAGTTGTATAAGGCCAGGAAATACATTTGGTTTTACATCCGATGATTTCTCTAGGGCAAATTACCACAGTGCTTCCACCACTGGTTAGCATTTCTAATGAATTTCTGAGCCCCAGATCCAGTGCTTTGGTGTGGCATGCAACAAATTATACGACACGTCGCATACGGAATGTGAGGACTTTTGCACCAACCATCCCATATTATGTAAACATAATGTTGATTTAATACTATAGGAATTGTGTGTTATTGAGAAATATACTTATATCAGTAAATATTTTGAGTGTAAACTTAGCCACTTGGGGCTCCAATAGCTCATTATTTCTAATGATTATACAAATTATTTTGTGTGAAAACACTTAGCATCCTATTAAAACGAGAGAAAGTTATGTTTATGGGAATAAAGAATCCTTACTTTACACAGGTACCGGATTTGTAGTATCAAGAATCATAAGGAAATAGAAAATTTTAAAATGAATTTTAATGCATAATCTCAAAATATTAACCAAAACATCATCTATATATTCCAGAATACTAAGATGGATTTTTTTCATGCCTCTAATTGCAAGTTCTTTAGGATAGTTTTCTAGAAAATTAAAGATCAAATTAGACACAAAGGGATATTACAGCCTTTATTGCACTAAAGATGAGGAAACAGAAATAAAGTAATGTGACTTTTCCAGAGTCACGAAACCAGTCACAGGGCGGACACTGTAATCCACTCCCTGGCAACGCGACAGCAGAGAATTCATGGAACACAGACTTGCCGGTCGTTTTTCATCTAAACTCCACATCTTTCAGGATTTCTGACCCTCAGCAAGTCATTCAAGCTCTTTAAATACGGTTTCCTTATTTTTTAAAAAAAGGAAAAAAAAACAGCAACAAAACTTTAAAAATTATAATGCATCATGAGATCTTGTGAAAATGATAACTAAGATGAATAAGACGGAGAACTTAGTGGGCTAAGGACTTAGTGTAACGTGACGCTTTGCACTCAGAAGCGTTAAATAAATACAGCGTTAGCGATGATTTTTACTCTCTTTGTTCTGTTAATACTGTGAGTCCCAGTACGGTGTGTTTATCACTGGACCTGATTGCCAGTCTCAGCCATCAATATAGAAGTTCCCTATTCACTATATAATGATCCATCATCATATAACTCAAGGAGAAGAACCCCTGTCCTCCGGTGTCATGGCAATGTCGTGGCCTCATTAGGATTTTGGATATATTGACTCTGCAGCGTGAGTGTAATTAACCCATCACAAGTTCCCTCAAAGCCTCATCCTTCTCTGTATGTCTAATCTAACGTAAAACCTTTTTCCAATCAAATCATTAACCATTCGCTTCCTGTACCACGTAGGAGAGTTGAACATTGTCTGAGAAAAATCATAGCCATCTGGTTCGTCTCTTTCAATTCATATGGGCCCTCGACACCACCGGAAATTCTCCCAGCGTCCGGCAACCTCTAATCTGGCTTCTGTCTTTCTGAATCTGCCTATTCTAGATTCCTCATATAAGGGAATCATGCGGTACCTGTCCTTTTGTACCTGGTGTATTTCACTCAGCACAATATTTTCAAGGTTCATCCACGTTGCAGTATGAATCATGATTTCATTCATTTTTAAGGCTGAATAATAACCCACGCTTTACATAACACAGCTTGTTTATCCATTGGTTGGTTGATAAATACCGGGGTTGTTTCCACCTTTTGGCTATTGTTAATAATGCCGCTATGATCACTTTTCTACAGGCATGAGTTTGAGCCCCTATTTTCAACATCTCTGTCATCTTTATAACTAGTCGGAGCGTAAAGGATGCAGTGAGAGTTACCCTATGGTCAGTATCCCCTTCCCTCTAAAAGAGGCGTCTAAAGAGCATGCGTGCATCCTTTCATTCTCTAAATTTTTCAAAATTCTACATTGTAGGGTTAATTCGAGCAGCTGAAAGCAAAATACTCAGTTTGAGTTTATTCTCCCTCTCTATCCGCCTTGTGCACACGTGGCGTATACACTGTATACATCATCTTGCTGAAATCAAAGTATTCTCTTCTGATAGGCTGAAAAGGTGAAAAGCACCCATCATTCAGCAGGGTTTTTTTAGTATCTAATTTTCTACCATGCACTCAATTATGGGATTGGGAATTTCAGAAAGAAAAAAAAATCTCATAAACAATTAGCAGTAATAAGTTATGGGCAAGACTAGAATGATGCAATATATTCAAAATGTGGGACTATTAAAGGAACAGAAGCTTGGTGATTTTCCTACTTTCTATTCAGGAGCAAAGAATGACACTGCTCCTTTTGGAATACTTATAAAAATGTATTTCGAGAGCTCGATGAAGATGGCATGGGCCGAAGAGACAATAAGACAAAACCATAAAGCAAAGGTAGCAAATGTCAAACTGACAAGACTTTTATGTACCTAAAAGTCCAGAGAGAAGAAATGTCCTGTCTTACTAAATCTTCTTCTTTGCCTACACTGCGTATCTCCCTGGAGATGTGTTGCCAAGAGACCATCAGGACAACCAAACTCGAATGATACATGTAACTGGCATCACTCAGCACAGATAGACATTGCTTGGATCAAAAACAGGGACGGTGTGATATTAAATGATCTGCTATAATTGGTGGTACTCCCTCGTGAGCCTGGGCTTCCCGTGCAGTGGTTTAATAAAAGTGGACTTAGCCTGACTCTCATTTTCAACTTGGAAATCGATTACTTCTACTTACCATCTTATAAATGTTGTATTTTAAGGTGCCCTGTCAGATTTGAGCCAAACATGTTTGATGCCCCAAAATAAAATGCTATGTAATTACAGAGCACTTGAAGCAGGACTCATAAACAATTCTAACAGCCAAAGAATGGATATTATTGAAGAATGTAGGACATTCAAAACAGCCCATCACTTGTGATCTATCAAGTCAAATTAAACACCGAGTGCAGAAGGAAAATTCAATGACATCAAATTTTGTCGTGTCTCTTAGGGGCTCACAATCTTTAAAAATTAGCCTTGAAATTAGCTAACATCCACATCTATCATCGAGGGTGCCTCCGTTCTTAGCGAGATATTTAGCTACATGTTTCATCAGTCACATTTTCAGTGTTATTAACTTCAAAATATTACTGTAAGAAAGAACCCATGAAAATGAACCATAATCACAGCAAACAAAGTAATTTGAGAAGATATGGCACATTTAGTTGAACCACAGAAGCGGTCAAAGTGTTTTAATATTAAGTCTTTCCTCAAACCAGCACGGATCAATGACTGGAATCCTAAAAATATCTCTTATTTTAGAACTGTTAATAATTATAAAGTTTCTTTAAAGACAGTTTTAAGTGATATAAAATAGACAACATAGTTTTGCAGAATCTCAAAGTCTTACTGCTTTTAGTAAACAGAAGATTTTACTAATCTTTTTTTTTAGTAAACCTCCCCTCCCCCCCCCAAAAAAAAGCTGATTGAGAGAAAAATAATTTGTACAGGATTTTAGTGGACAGACCTCTCCGTGGGCCACCACAAAATGCCTCATCAGGCCTCAGACGAGATACCCAGCTCTCAGCCATTTCTGGCACTGAAAAGATTTTCGAAAAAAAATTAAGACATTATACAAGGTCCCTCTAGAATCATCGATATGTGTGAATGTGTGTACAGTCCCTCATATCTGAATATTGAAACACTTTCCGATCGTGACTAAGCCTTGTGTTGATTTTTTTCTATTGCCTTTTATTATCCTAAAACACATACCTTCCAGGTAATTTTAAGGGAGAAAACAGCCTTTAAAAAGGCCCACGATTTAAACTTATCATGACAAAGCCTCACTTTTCCCAGCTAGTCATATTACACTTCAAATTCACAGATGAAAATATTGGGGCCAGCATGAATAAGAAATATGCTGACTTAGAGATGCTTCTTTTTGTAGAAACAGGTTTTCATTTAATGACCCACCAGCCGACATACTCAGAACATTTATGGAGCGGTACCGAAGTACCATTTTCATTCCTGATCTTTCGATGAAGGTAGGGACCCCTGATCGCACCCCACTTGGAGGGGCCGGGCTCCCCTTCCAGCGAGCACGTCCTCTGTCCACGCGGCACCTGCAGAGCCCAGGGCCCGGGGACTGGCCAGCGTCCTGCCGGCAAGGCGGAGCTCGGAGCCCCTTTCAGGCGACACCTCCCCGGCTGCCTGATTCCCTTCTTCCTTCGGGTTTGGTCGATGCCGCTGCCTTTTGTATCTCAAACTAATTTAGCCGTCGCGAGTTATATTTACTACACAGTGGACAACACGAGGATCCCCAAAGGCTCTCTGTGGAGCAGAAGAGGCAATCAAAAAGCAATCAGGGATTTCCCCATCTGTGTGTTTTCTGTCGGAGTCGCCTTCCCAAGTGGGGGGAAGAGACCTGTGGCAAGACGACGGGGGGGCAGAAGACGTGACCGCCACACAAAGCCGCGCGGCGCGTCCGGGTCTGCGAGGGTGGCGCTCCCGCCGGCCGTGAGCCCGTGCCCCGCGGAGGGCACACGGGGGAGCGAGGCGGGCTGCAGCGGGGGCGACGCAGAGAATGCCACCAGGACCTCTCGCTCCGTCCCGTTCGAAACCAGTCTACGCGATGTCTCTGAAAGCCGGGTCCGTCCACGTCCCTCCCGGCCTTTCAGGCTCATTGCCCCAGCAATGGTCTTGCGACGGGAGCGACGGCAGAAGGGGAGAAAGTGGCCCGGGAGGGGACGCGCCACTGCTCTGCGGGGGGCGGTGGCCTCGTGCGGCCGCGGGGGGCGGGGGGCGGGGGGCGGGGGCCCGGTTCACGAGCCCCCGGGGTGGCCCGGCCCAGATGCGGGGGCTGGACCCTGACGCTGGGTGTGGGGGGGGGGTTGTCAGCAGATAGTCTCTCACAGACACACACACACACGCACACACACACACAGACACACGCAGACACACACAGAGACACACACAGACACACACGCAGACACACACATACACACAGACACACATACAGACACACGCAGACACACACGCAGACACACACAGATGCAGACACACAGACACACACACAGAGACACAGACACACATACATGCACACATAGACACACAGATACACACAGACACACATCAAGACACACACACAGATGCAGACACACAGAGACACACACACAGACACACACATAGACACAGACAGACACACACACAGAGACACAGACACACACCCAGACACACACCCAGACACACACACAGACACACACGCAGACACACACACGCGCGTGCGCACACCTCCAGGGACTCCAATTGCCTCACTCCCCAATTTATCCCTCACCCGCCTTCGCACGCGCGGGGCGCTTGCTCAGCTCCAGCGTTGTGGGGTCCCAGCACCCCGCCCCGCTCAGCCTCCGAGCTCCTCCGGCCTTGGGTTTCTGCGGCCTGGGCCCCTCCGCAGGTGCGAGTGGCCGAGGACCCGCCGGTCCCGTCCGGCTGCCCAGATGCCATGTCCGCGACCACGGCCACCCTGCCCACCCTTCACACCGCTTCCACCGCCACACTGATCCCCCGACTCTGTTCTTTTGAAAAGAAATTCACTTCTCTTGCTCAAGGAGCAACGTCACCCACTTATTTATTGCGTTTCCTTTCACTGTTTATTGTCCTCCACTATCATGTAAGACCCCAAAAGGGACGGGTTTCTTTTACGTTTTATTCTCTCCTAGAGCAAAAACGAACATAAAAGTTAATTAAATCATTCGATTTTAAAAACGCCTACGTTAGTGAACGCATAAAGGTACCAAAGAAAAGAAGAAAAGGGAAGAGTAAGGAGGATGGAGGGAAAGAGGAGGGAAGCGAGAAGACTGGAAAGAACAGGTAAAGGTGAGAGGAGACAAAGAAAAGAAGAAAAGGGAAGAGTAAGGAGGATGGAGGGAAAGAGGAGAGAAGCGAGAAGACTGGAAAGAACAGGTAAAGGTGAGAGGAGAGAGCTGAGGAGACCGGAGGCACAGACGTCGGAGGGTCCGCCCCGTGACACACCTGCCCTGGGCTGGCTCCCGGCCCGAGACGGGGCCCGCTCTCTCTTTAACCCCTTCGTCCACAGGACCCTACCCCAGGATGTCACAAATGCCGACGCTGCCGAATTTGGACTTGCACACTGGCTCAGGCAGCTGTGGATTCTGCTGTCATGCTGTACTTCTGTCAAAAAAAAAAAAATCATGATGACATGTCTATTTCAGAATTCTTTCTAACCTCAGGAAGGTCTTGTTCTTCCCTAAGTTCCAGTTGAGGAGGCTGGTTGGAAGAAGGGGACTTATCTCTTAGAGGACTAGGTAGGTGCTCTAATGTTGTGGGTCTCCTGGAGCCAGCATTGCCGTGTCTTACAGTACAGATAGGCACAGGCCTAATGACAAAATGAAAGGGGGACGAGATTATGTCTGTACACGTCATTTTGGGAGGTTTTGGCGTCATTGGAAGCTGTCAGGGTATCACGGTTGAGATTTTTGAGACTTAAAGTGAAATATTTAACAGCTATTATTTTTAAAGTGTAAAAACACATGCACTTGAATTTATAAAACAAATTCTATCATTTTTATAACAAACACCCTTTTAAAAAAATACAGATTCACTTTATTATTCATCTAAATAGTCAGTCTTTCAAAGTATTTAAAATATAATATAGTTTGTAAAGAGTGATTTTGCATATCAACTAATCATTATATGACTGGTATTATAACATGTCATTTCATATACTTAAAGAGCATAAATATTAACATGGTTAATAAAATTCATCTTTATTTTGAATGTAAACATAATACAAAAATCGACAAGTAGTTGTCGATTTTTACTAAATAATTGTTATTGATATACATGTCGTATCTAATTCTAACGATCTGAGATCATTAGAATTTGAAGTTATACTTTGCATAATTTATAAACAATATGAGAAATCATTACCTTGGATTTTTAACCTCTAATAATATAGATTTCATTTTTTAATTTCACTAATCATTTAAAAATGAACTATTATCTGAAATTTTGATGCTCAGCTTCTTTATGATATTTAGATCAAAGAGTCAAGGCCAAAAATAAATTTAGAGTCTGATCAAAAATTCATGGTTAAAAATAAAATCATAGTCCGATCAAAGACTCAAAGTTAAAAATAAATCATAGTCTGAGAAAAAAAAATCTAGCTTCTTATGTCTAACTGGAGGTTTCCAGATAATTGGATTTTTTTTTTTTTTTGAAAAATCTGTGACTGTAGGTCAATGGTAGCTTTCTAATTCATTATTATTCTATAATTATGTCACATTTTTCTGGGTGTGTATAGGATGAGAAAATGCAAGGATAAATGAATGTTCTTTGAAGAAGGAGGAGATTCTGACAAAGGTAGC
>CM053511.1:54226354-54253721 GCA_028627145.1 Eidolon dupreanum | reverse complement strand
GGGCGGTTCCCAGGAAAGTTCTGTCTCCTGATCCAGCTGCAGGGAAAGGCTGGGGCCAGCTCGTGAAGGAACATTAAGATGTGAATGTAGAAAACGTGTCGTTTTCCGGTTTGACGTGATGCTTGAAAAAAAATTTACGTTATTTTTAAATCTGCGACTGCTGCCTTTATTTTTTTTTAAACCAAGACTTGGTTTTATTTTTAAATTTCAGTGTAACACCAATGTTAATGAATTTCATAAAGATTCCTAAAAACTTATTTGTTATGATGCATTAATAATTAATTTGAAGATTAGCAATCCAGATCTCATTAATATAAATTCCATTTTATATCATTTATATTAATTTATAATTTATAATTCTATTTATATTAATGATGCCTGGATTGCTAATCTTAAATGTGTTTGATATTATTTGATTTTGTATTTATATAATTATATTTATCTTTTCACGTTAATACTCATATTTAATTATAACACAGTTTCCGTTTTTGTAATGTTTTACCCACATGTAAGATGAACATGTACATACAACACAGTATGTTAAATTTAGTAGCAGATGAAAAGCCTGGTAGTTTATTATTATACATGGAGAGAGTCGATTCATAAAGTCCCAAGTCAGATGCAAAGAAAGAGAGAACTCTCGCTTCGTTGCTTAGGTTCAGGAAGGTGCCTATGTTCAGAGACAAAAGGCAAAATACAGCGTATGCTACATCTAGTGAGGTTTTTGGTTCATATTATTCTTCTCCCATAAAAGGAGACAAGTACTTTGGAGAATTGGTGATTTCACGGCAAAACAGTATTAATGGCTCCTGCACGGTGTGATGCCGTGAGAATCTCAGGATGGTTTCTGTCAATCAGCATCCTACCCCCGCGTCTGAGCCCTGCCAACCCCGAACGGCTCTGGCGTCTGCTGCCTGCAGTTCCAAACAGCTTGCTCTTCGGGGTGGCGCTGAGACCTGAAGTGCCCGCAGCTGACTGTCGCACAGGTATGACTGCCTGACTCACAGTCACACTCGGATTCTGGCTGTGTGCTCAGGAAACCCGCGTTCAGAGACAAAAGGCAAAGTACAAGGGACCTGACACGCGGCGACGACAGCTGGACTCACAGGTCCAGCCAGGTCTGCACGTGTCCCAGGGTCCCCCCGGGAAGTAGATCCGTGTCGCCCAGCCTGGCTTTTCACTCTGAGACAGTCGTGGGCACAACACGCGTTCCCTGGAAGACTGCCGTACTGTTTCAGCAGAAGTTCCCTTCGGCCGGCCGTGGAGGAGACGCCTGAGGTCAAGTTCAAAGGCAGCCCTGGGCGACTCTCTGTTCCCTCCTCCCAGGCCTTGCTGGTGACCGTGCCAGCGCTGTGTGGGCCAAGTTCGTTGACAGCGAAATGATGTAACGCAAGCTGCGATTTTTTCCTGCCGGTAAACTCAATATCTTGGAAGACGACTCCCCGAAATATGCGCGTTGGTTCCTCCCTGGGGCGCCCACTAACTCCACCTGCGCGCATCCGAGCTCAGTCCCTCCCTCTCCCCTTTCCAGCCCTTTCCGTTCTCCGAGTAGAGTCTCTGTCACTGGTGCCACGTTCGAGGGCAGCAAGGGAGTGACAAAGGAAGTGGCAAGGAAAGGAAGAGGAAGGTTTTCTGGACAGGTACCTGTGCAAACGCTCTGTCTCTGAATTGCTGGAGAGATGAGTGACACACTAACGCCATTATTTCCTGAGAAAATGACGAGCCATCCAGGGTATAGACAGCAGCTCTCGCTTCGTATTCTTTTGGATGCCTGAACACTTCTTCACCTGAATCAGCGCCGCGTGGCCTTCTAAGAAGCCGTCTCACTTTTTTTTTTTTTTTTTTTGTCTTTGAATCAAATCCAGCAGATTCTGAGCAGACATTTTCAAAACCTCAGCTACTCCCCGCGAATATCTAATGGCAGGTCGTTCATAATTTCCATCAGTGTATCTTTCAGGAACTAATCAAACACAAAGAAGAAATAACCATCCTCTTTCTATCCTTCGATGTCAACGTGGTTTCAGCCTTAGGCGGGCACTAGCCACTGGTGTGTGGGCAGAGAGGCATGTGGTGTGTGACGAGGGCTTTGGGCTGTGTCATGGTGCGGGCCAGGGGTAGTGGGACCCCAGGCGAACCCTGAGTGAGGTCACAGATGTCTATTGCTTTTGTTTCCTGGTAAGAAAAGACATTGTTTAAAGGAAAAGAGGGAGAGGCGGGGGAGGTTAGGGATGTGGCAATCAAGTGTGTTGGTGTTTATAACTCAGCAATTTTAAAACAAATAGGCAGACCGTATTTTCTCAATATATCAAAATGGCCCATTTCAATAAAGCAATGGCAAGAGGCTGATGTCAAGGTCACTTGGCCACCAGAGAGGAGGCAGTGAAAACACCCAGTGCATCTCTCTGATGGAGCCACTACGCGTCGTGGAAAATGGCCCCCAAACCTTCGCTTTTCCCTCGTCCCCACCCTTCCACCCAGCTCTTTTTCTGTGAGACTTCATATGCAGCACTGGCCATCAGCCGTGTCTAATTGTACACCTATACCCACCTGTACAGGTACGCTAACTGACCCTGTGGGTTTCCATCTCCATCCATGTTTGTCCTTAGTCATACCTATTCCCCAAGGACGAGGTGTGCCCTCAGCAGCCTTGTCTGACCTCTCACTCACATCTCTCCATTTACCGCTCTGTGCTCTGCAGTGAGACTTACCTGAAGGCAGATAATTTGAAATGAGGAGAGAGAATGCAACAGTAGAACTTTCTCTTCCATCTGCGTACACTTTAGAGATTTTTCCTTCAAGACCTGTATTGGAAAGTCAAGCCAAACAGAATTTAGTACTGTGAATAACTAGTAGGTGAATAGAAAAAGCACAAACTACTAGTAGGTGGATGATTCAACTGGGAAATAGAATTTTCACTTACCACAGAATCATAAGTCCCATAAATTTGGTTTTGATCTTAAATGATTAGTTTCCAAACTTGAAAAACTATGGGTTCAGGCTGTTTGACCAAAGTTCATCCAAGTGTAGTGTGAATCGCATACTTCAGCAAGAAGCCGCCTCAGAGACATTCAATTTATCCATCTGAAATTCTCCTAAATTTTTCACACGTCACATGAAGTTCATCTTCGGCCTTGAATTCTCTTCTGTTTTCTGAAGGCATTCCCCCAAGAAAAATATGTCACTTCATATTTTCACACTGAGTATGCTTTTCACCAGATACAGCTTTCTGCCTCAGTTTCCCGTTGATGGACTTCTGCAAAGTGAAAGCCTCCTGAGTTTTGTTTTGTTTCATTTCATTTTCAGAGGCAACACAGACTTACGGAGCTTTGTTCTCTGTTGTCATTCCGGATGTAAAACCTCTGAAAATGTCCCTTGCTTCCCAGTGACACTTCAGTTGAGTTTAAGTTTATGATATTGAAAATCGCCTGTCATTTCGGTTGTGTGGTGAACATTTTAATTCGTAGCTAACCAATAATATTGTCAAGTTCGTTAACTATTCCCAGTTGATATCGGCAGATGTTCAATACGGTTCTGAATTTCTGTTTGCATTTAATAAGCGATGGTGTTACTCGTTCCTTAATTCCAGTTGGTGTAATAATTAATGAACTATTACTTCTAGGCAATGGTTTGTTTCTAGGAAATTGATAGCTCATTTAAATGAGTCATTTTTTCCCTTCAGGAGTTCTGTGGGCCACTTTTCAAAGTTCATTTATTAGAGTTTAATAGAAAGGAACCAGCAAAACACGTCAAATTTAAACCAATACATCAAGTCCTGTTGTTTTCTGTAATTAGGACTGGGTAATGTATATGAAGTAATTCAAAATTTATGCTAAGCTTCAGGATATGTTCTGCATTGCTTGGTAATGTACAATCTAATCAATAACAAACATGTACATTTCTAAAGGTAATTAACCCCATAAATAGTGAGAAAAGCACTTATTATAAGAATCATATAAAGTCTCAATATGTGTATCAGGGAGAATTAATACCATTAAAATGAATTATTTTGGAGGTTCCATATTGGGGGTGGACTAGTGGGCAGCTCAGCCTCAGAAACAGATGGCGGTATTGCAAAGCATATTAAACAACATTTTGTTCAAGAAAGCTCGAAGCCATGTTTGTATGGATCAGTTGATGAAAGGAACAGCTAAATGAAAAATCCTCTGAGCATTCAAGAGCTTGGGAATTGAAACCACTGGGAAAGGGATATTGGTATGGGAAAAGAACAATGACAAACAAAAAAAAAAAGTGGCAGAGGGAAGATTCTGAAAATACAGGTTGCGAGAAGAAAAACAAGCAAATATAAATTCACTATTGTAATGGTAAGAATAAGCAAATGATTCTAAATGTCTAAAATTGACTTGGGAAGTCCTTCTGTCTTCTTATGTGATTTGTCATAATCGTCTTCTGTTTTCCCCAAAATTTCAACAAAGCCTTGTTAGATACAATGGCCTTGGGTTAATTGTGTTTTTTTAAAAAATAAATAAATAAGTAAAAAAAAATGTAGAATTCATCAAAGATAAAGCAGAGATGAATAAGAACATCATTCATGGGAAAAGTACTAATAAACAGTAATTTGGAATTCAGTAAATTCAGAAATGTTGGGGAAGGCATAGCCATGCCAATGGGATCCTCTATACATTCCACCTTTTTACCTAAATATCAGGGTACAGTAGAAAGAAATGTTGCCTGGAGTTTTCTTTAAGGACTAAACCCCGGAAGGTGGAAGTCCTTAGGATACCAATGAATTACGGAGGCGGGTTTCATCCCAAGGTTCTCTTCAGAATTCTAGCTGCTGGCTGTTATTTATGCAACGTCGCAAGGCAAAAATTGGATTGGTGGTAAGGCGACAGGAAGCACCCTGTAGTTAATGAATAAAAACACATTTTAAACATATTTTACAGAGGCAACGAAGCAGCTCAGTGGACAGACCACATCCAGCTGAAGAATAAGGCTAGCTCTCCCAACAAAATCTCTAGTATAACTAGAACGTAAATTCGATTTTCCACCTGATCTGTATACATTTCATAGAGTTAATAACTCTTGCATCCAAGACTTCCAACTTACTTTATAATCAAAGCCACAAAAAAGAATAAGTGCATGACATGGCATCACTGAAACCACTTTATCCCAACAAAGGCAAAAATATTATATTTTCAGGACTATTTTATGCACATACACAATATAACATCTGTTGTTCTTCATTATGCTGTTTTAATGTGAAATTTTAGCTCAGAGATCATGCCAGATTAGTGCTTACGTTACAAAAAAAATTCTTCAACTTATAAAAATATAATGGCTGTATAGTAGTATTTCCTTCTAGGAATCAACAAATCTGTTTGAGTGAATACTTCCTATAATTAAAATTGCTAGCTCAAAAAAATAGCAATGAAATAGCAATAATTAATTGTCAAATTCCCATTAAAGAAGCTGTAAGAGTGTTTAGAACTGTTTTATCTTGCCACCTCAAATGAATCTGTGTGTTTTCAAATTGTTCTTCCATAAACATTTTAATTTTCATTTCTCTTTTTAATGAAAAAGTAACATGTTTCTTCTAGATTTAGCAGTATTCATAATTCTTTTCGGTGAACTCTCTATATAAATTTATATATAAAAACATATTTTATATGTGCATTAGGGTCTTGGTTATTTTCTTATTGATTTGAAGAAATATTTTATAGAAAAAAATAGAATTTTGCAATATGAATTGCAAACATTTTCAGTATTATGTGTGTCTTTTGAATTTGTTTATGAAAATTTTTTATTTCGTATTTTTATAAGATCACATTTATAAGGTTTTTTTCTGTTATGGAGTCTGGGTTTTGTGTCAAAGTTAAATATAACTCAGAAAATTTAAAGACGTTGTTGTAGATGTCTCCTAATTATTTATGTTTGTGTTACCTATTTAAATTTCTTATGTTTTATCCTGGTAAAAGTTGAGAAGTATGGATTAACTACGCTTTCTTTCAGTTGTCCTAACTATTTAATCAATAAGCCAACTTTGTCCTAATGCATTTATATATTAAATTCCTCGATGTATTTGTGTCATTTCTAGATTCTGTAAACTGTTGATAGGTCTGTCTATTCATGGGCCACCTGTACGATACAGTATTTGCTAAGAAATTATGATCTATTCTAATAGTTGATGATATAGCTGCTCACTTAATTACACTTGGTCATCCAGAATTGTCTTCAGATTCACGAAGATTTATTTTTAAGTAAAACTTAACTTCTGTAATTCCAAACCCTAAACCAAAACAAAATATGAAACATGTTACACATTGAGAACCTATCAACTATGTGAATTAGCAAATCACTGTTACATTTATAGTGTTAAATTCTACTCAGACATATGATATGACATGTTTTCAAATGAGATTATTTTATGACCCCAGAGGTAACTCTGGCTGTATTTTAAAATAATAAGTTGACAGCAGTGTGTAAAATGTCACTAAATGGGCAGTATGAGGAAATAAACCAATCCCGTCAATAAAAGACCTCACGTTGGAACACAGACAGAGAACATAGATTTACACACATGCAAGTCAGGGCCAAAGTGACTACGATGTTAGAATGAAATCTTAGACATCTTATACACCAAAGCAGAAGGAAGATCAGTAACTGAGCTCAAGAAAGAAAGGCTACACCTCATGACGGCCCCCAACGCTTCTCGTGAGAGACGTCTGTGTGTTTTCTTCTAATTTCAGAGGCATAGTTTACACTCAGAGTTTATCTGGACGGTGAACTTGTTTATGTCTTTACTTTGTATAAACTGGGGAGTGGATTTCATCCGTCAGAATATTTATCTCTACTCTAAAACTTAGAGGACTCAGGTGGACCTCTCCAAGGGAATAGTCTAAGATCTTTCTCCACTTTATAAATTGAAAAAAATAATAGGGATACTCTTAGAGTAAGGAAAGCAATTAAGAAAGGAAATAATGTCGTCTTGGGATTCTAAGAGGTGTGGCTCATAAATCTTAAGTTATTTCTCTTATCTCTGGAAAATTCATTCTCTTTGACGATCCATGAGACTTCTAGAATGATCCTTATTAAATGACAGAGGAAGATAAAGTCTTCTTGACGATTCTGTGTAAGCAAATCAGCTCAGGCAGTCAATGGCGGACACTTCGGCCATGTTTTCCTCAAAATCATTACTCAAATACTAACTGCTGTTATGAAAGATCATATCAAATTTAATTGAACAAATAATTATTAAGGTGAAAATCAAGTCCAAACCTTATGCTATGATTTCCTATAAACAGAACCTTTTTCTATTCTTGTATTCTGGGGACGCAGTATTATTCTTGTCCCTTCCCCATAAAGAAATTCAACACATAAGTTTAAAATTTTAAGAGTTACATAACTTACATAAGACAAAATATGTCTGTAATCTAGTAAGTGATGAGAGTTAAAAATAATTTCCAAGTTTCTTGATTGCCAGGATTCTATTCACTTTACGTCCTGACATTGGCTCAAAGACCAGAGTACAACTTAGGAATATACTCACTTTTATTTTGCAAAATAAGTATAGCTCAGGGGGTCGGAGAACAGCACCTTGCCTTGCGACCTCGTGGAACCTTCTCCTGTGGGTTTTCCCACCCACAGCATGGGCACGCTGACTGCACAGCCGCGAAGCGGCAGGCCGGTGCTCCTGGCCGTGAAGGCGTCAGCTTGTTCCCTGGGGAGGGTGTGAAGCATCCACATGGGTTAGTGGCTTTCGGCGGCCCAGCACGCTGTCCTTGTGGCAAATAATGTCTTCTGTGCGTGTATAAACCTTCATTCAACAAATAAATTGTGGGTAATTTGACCCACGGACTTGAAAACATTTACAGATAATTCAGTTGTAGCATCTTCTTGGTGTTTGCACAAGCTTTCTTTTGTCTCGATGCTCGTCCATCGTAATCTGCTCTCCTTGGAACGCACCTGTGCAGATCCAGAGACAGGCAAACATAATTCTTCGATGCACAAGGCGTTCTTTCATTGCTCTATGCATTCTGCCTGCAGGAGATTCTCCATAGAAGACAGATATGTAATTAATTCCAGGATCTGGAAAGTTTTACTCAATGCTTTATCTGTCTTATGACTGCATTATCGATAATGGAAAATACATGCCTTCGAGAAGTGCCCGTCTCACTCCTATCAGACGATTGCAACAGATCAGTGACTAAGTGCTTCAAGTGCGGAGTTACTGAACACCCAGCAGGATTATCCTCCCGGGATAATCCACACCTGGAGGTCTCGATAAAGAGAACAAGCGTGCTTCCGTGAGCAGCTCCGATCACATGACCTGAGCGCGCTGGGCGAACGGCACTGCTGTAGACCGGCGCGCATCGTCGCCCACTGCAATCTGTGAGCTGGTTTTCTGTTTTCTTTTTAAGCATGTTCATCAGAGTCAGATTTATCATGGGGCTGGTAAGCGAAGGAGGTTGAAACAGCAGCACGTTCTAATACAGATGTGCATCCCACCTTGCACCTGCCGCATTCGCCGTCTGCAGGTGTGATTCTTAACTAGCACAAAGGAGAACACAGTGTCCTCCTGCATGAAACAGCTCGTCCTTCTGTGGCTGGAAATGCAGTCGCTCTGTGGTTATCCCTTTTGTTTAAAAATCGGGCACTTCACAGCCAGGACGGTGACCGAAATAACTTGGATTTCCTTAGTGATTACTACAAAAAAAGTCAGCAAGAGCTGTCAAAATTATCTGCTGTATGACAGCAAGGGAAGAGTTACTCAAAATATGTTTTATATCTGGTATTAGTATCTGTTGAGAACACTTGGTTAAAAGGCAGGGAGACTACATTAGCAAAAAAAAAAAAAAAAAAACAAAAACAAAAACAAAAAACGTAATTCAGTGTTTGGAAAAATCTTAAGAATTATCAGAGAGTCGATGTGAAACCTCTTCTGCAAAAGCAGGGGTGACTTTCCGTCTTTTATGCCACTCTGTTTCTATTACAGAGTCTCTAGTCTTTCAGAAACGTAGGACCCCATCCATGCAGCCGTCCACCTTATGCACCTGTATCTACCCCGCCTTCCCACAATGCAGCATTCCTTCCTGTAGCCAAAGGGACCATTTAGAGTGTCATCATCGTGTCCCTTAGCATCTGTTCCTATGCATTAAAACATGCTGACATCTAAACTATGTGATACGGCTTCCAAGATTGTGCATCATCTGAGCCCTCCCTACTCTCCACTCTCAAACCAAGATGTTCAACTCCTTGCTATATTTATTTTGCCAGTTTCTCCTCTTTTAATTTCCTCAAATTCATCATGTTCCTTCTCTCATTAAGATCTCTCTCTTGCTTGGAATTATTGTACCTCCTGCTGGCTTCCAGCCTGGAGACTCTTAACATCAGATATTCACTTACGTCTCACTTTCTTCTGCAAGCTTTTTCTTACCACTTTTCATTCACCTCCTGACCATCACAGGTACTTGAATCTCTGTGGGTTATACTGAATTCTTCATTCATTGAATTTGTCACAATAGAAATCATCAATTTTGTGTGTAATCACTTTAATAACTTTTATCTCAATAAACTAGGAACTCTATTTAAGCAGCGATTCTTAACATATTTAAAAAAGAGAGAAAAACATTTCGGGAACAAGGTTTTTAGAATGAAAGCAGATATTTTTGTGGGAGAAAAAAATTGCAGGAACTTCTAAAGTAATAACGGTGACATCGAATATAGCTTCTTCTGAGCTTCAGATAAAGAAATATGCCAGTGAGTGATCCACAATTTTAAAATCATTCCCACGAAAATGAAAACTTGAAGAGAAAGAACTTAATTCCATTTAAATGACACTTCAGAAAAGGTAAAACTATAGATACAGGAAACAGATAGTGGTTGCTTAGTTTGGAGAAGGGGCGACTTCAGTGCAACACAGAGAAATTTCATTTGTGTCGTAACTGTTCTATAACTTTAAAAAATTCTAAACGTGACTTAAAAATCAGAAGACCTCCCTTTCTCTGTTATTCTCACTATTTACACAGCCCACTCGCTTCAAGCTGTGACGAGGTCTGAGAGGGTCCACACGGGTTCTGATGAAGACAGAGAACTCAGAGTTGACACCAACCAGTTTCGGTCCCAGTCCTGGAGAGCAGGCTGTGAGGTGTCAGCAGGGGGAATGCATTCGGAGAGTGGTTACATCATGAAATCGATTTTAAATATGTTGACCTTTTGTGCTGCTGTGACAGTCCTAAAGGAATATTTGTCAGGCACTTGGAAACTGCTGGAATTTAATTCTTAAGAAAACAGTAAAATACACGTAGATGTGAAAATTATAAAGAGGTAATAATCCAAATTGCTTAGAGGAAGACTGTAACCCATGAATGTTTTTGCATATATATGTGTATATCGAACGATTTAAAATTTTAGAGCAATGATCATTAGGTGGTGGAATTATAGTTTCTAATTCTTTCTATTTATCTCATACAGTCTCCCCAAAGTACTTTGAATGTATTACATCACACAGTAGTGTGTTTATGACCAGAAAAACACTTAGTTTTTATTTGAAGAAAATAAAAATGAAGAAAAAACTTAGTTTTTATTTGCCCAAATCTTACTGAGTTTTAGTTCCATTTGTGAAATGGAGATGGAATGTCCCTGATTATCGTGAAGACTGGACGGATGTGTAAGAGCCTCGCACCATTTCTAGAAATAGCTGATGCTCAGTAAACGGCAGTTAAGTGCATATGTCAGTCTGGGAGCCATAGGACCAGGGCAGACCCACAGAGTGGCATTCAAAGGAATCGGAGAGAGACCAGAGCTACAGGGCACCAGGTCAACAACTCCTGGCTTGCAGGAAGACATGACCCAGACAGCCCGGACAGGGGAAAAAGCAGAGAGAAACCCCGACTACTGAGAAGACTTTCCTGAGAGCTAAGCCAGATGCCCCAAGTCATATTATGAAACTAATGGTGCACATAATTTATTCATTACAGGTGATCCAGCTGGGACGCGAGAATCTTGACAACTGTGTCCATCTGCATTTAAGAATAAGTTTGCACTGAGCCAAAAAGGTATGTGTAAGGTCCTGACGCATTTGGCATAGTAGTTTATAAGTTGCATCAGGATTTGTGAGAGGTGATTGAGGAACAGAAATCATCAACCCAAACTACGTTCTAACAGAAATTAGGAGAAATGTGATGTAAGCCTCATTTCGTTTGCGCCGATTCTATTTTCCTTAAAGAAAGTATTCTTCTGGAAGGGTTACTCACCCAGCATACGCCGAAGGCATGGATAAGGGAAATGCCTTCCTGCAGGATTCTGGCCTTCCGAGCCACGCCGGAGTGTGATTTGACTCCACCTCTCTGCAGTAATGCACTCCTCCTGTTTTTTTTAGGGTGAGAATATTGGAAAATTAAACAGGCTAAATTTACGAGTTCATAGACTCACTTTTTTCCCCGAGTTTTATCTACTTCCCATTCTTTATGATGCCGTAGGGTTCCTTTTTTAATAGGTTTATGCAGGACATGTAACACCCACAGTCATAAATTGTGTGCAATATACTCTTCCTCCAAAATTAGTTTAGTAGATGTCCTGATATTTTATGTTTCAGAGTGTGTGTGTGCAAAAACAGTTTAGGAAATCTCAAGTCTTGAATAGTTTCTCCAGTCAAGCATGTTGATTACCTCTTTGCCTGAAATAAATGGTAACTGATTTTATTTCTCTAAGAGAATCCAATTTCATTCCTTGAATATACACATAAACTCTGAAGGAGATGAATTTGATTTAAATAGAAATGCACATTTAGGCACACTTCACTGTGTAAATGTTGACATATCTCTTCAGCAAACAAAGTAAATGCTTCAGTTCAAGTTGAAGAGGTTTGTTTGTTTGTTTGTTTGTTTATTTTATTATAACCCTCCATCTCTTTATTACCTAAAAGGTTAACGTGGAAGAGTAAAAGCATATTTATTAGTTTAAAATCTCATATTTCAAAGCGGCTAGCATCCTATTCCATTTTCTCAAAAAGTGCTCCAAGTACACCGACTACATCAGAATAACGTGATATCCTTACCACAATGCAAATACCCTGGCCCTTACAAATGGCAACTCAAGGAATCTCTGGTGTAGGGTCTGGACACCTAGATTTTTCCAAAGCATACCTGGTGATTCTTAATCATAGATAGGTTGGGAGCATATCGCATGTGTCTCAAACACATTAATCTGGTAACTGAGTGGCTTAATTTCTACAAATTCCACCTAATGATGATGCAGATAGAAATGTACATTGGAAAGGTTTCCTTCCCCAGGGCGGACATGCATGGGAAGGATGCTGCTTGCATTATCCCTCCAAAGCCCGGCATTTCCTTCACATGCATGTTCTGAAGCGAACGGAAGGTGAGTCCGAGACAACCGCGTTACGCCCCCGTTGGCTTCTGCATCATGACCAGAACCCCCAAACGTAAACCAGTATAAATGATAGGGGCAAGCCCTCCGTTGGTTAGTGCGGGTGCTTCCTGGTTGCGGGGGGCTGTTCTGTGCATCGCAGGCTGTTTAGACCCTGGTCCTTACTCACTAGACGCCAGTAGCATCCCTCTCACGTTTATGACAATCGAACTGTCTCAATGTCAAGTGTCCCTGGGGTGGGGCTGAGAAATAGGCACCAGCAGAGAGCCACGGATACGTCACCATCTTCTCGAGCTGGAGCCAAAGCAGTCCTCCCGTGGATACTGCCCAACCCTCTCCCAGTGTCATCAACAGCATAGTTAAATGACTGACTAAAGCCAGAACTCCCCAAGGGTTCCTCCAACCCAAAAGCCAGCAAGACTGTCCTCCTGAAAGGGACAAATGTCCCTCTTTTCACTATTAGGTGAAAAATCCAAGACACTTGAGAAAACCGTTATTATTATCTTTCTAAATTAGGAAGTAAGCTATTCACCCTGTGCCAACGTGTGGGGTGGGTAGAGTGATTTTGGCGCTTATCCTAGGACTCTGCACTTCACCTACAAGGAATTAACATACAGCAAAAGGAGTTTTACTGGAAGATTATACAATGTTCATATTAATATTGGGGCAAAGGGCAAACTAGAATATTTGGCCTCATTTGCTTATAAAACAGTCATGTGTATTACTACACCATTTTAAAAGATTCTTTTATGGGTTCATTCTTCCTCTAAATCTCTTAAAGCTAGTGTTACATACCAGAAGACCAAGTTCAATTTTAAACCATTGTGGAGGTTAGCTTATTTTTTTCATCTTAAACCCAGAAATCCAATTTAGGGCTTAATCCTTCTCTATGATAATAAAATATTCCATTTTCATTCTGTTTTTGAAACAATTGTAGTGGGATTTGAATAAATCAAATTCCCCCCCAACGGAACAGCCCAGACCCGCGGTCCTGTCTGAACACTCCATTTTGGGGGGTGCTGGGTTCACACAATTTGTTTTTCTTTCATTGTTATCAGCCAGAGTTTTGTGCACTGTACGGCAACAGAAGTAGGGCTTTAGAATTGATAAGCAAATTGTCGATTTCCTTATTTTACTTAATAACGTGATTCTAGAAGCAAAATAATATACCTATGAGCAGCATAGCTTTTATCCACCGTGAAGATCTTATTTTGAAACTCAGCTCACGTCCAAACTTGACTACCTCCACAAACCCAGAGAAGATGGTAACTTCTCTAAGTCTCAGTTTTCTGTTCCGTAGTATGGAACTGATGTACCACCCAGATCTTACGGCTTATGGAGGACTAAGTGAGGGATGACACTTAACAGGCGCAGCACAATTAATGACACAGAATGATCACTCAAAAATATAAATTTGTGTCTGTCCTCAAGTTCCAAAGTGAATCACCATTTAGGGTAAAGACCTCCCTGCCTTCGGATACTGTTGCACATTTTAGTTTAAGTGCTTCTGAAGAGAAGGCAGGTAAAACATACCTGAGCCTTCCCTAATCTCTCCCCGCCTGCTAACACCCTCACAGCTAACCCTTCAGAAACAGTGATGAACATTTTTCATAAGCATGTTTGAGTGGGAAATATCCATTCAAAAGAAAGCATGGGTTCTTAGGTTTGTATCCTTTTATTGTGCAATATTTCCTCAGGCTAAAGCAATTTCCCCTGGGACTACATTGCCTGCCCCCCCCCCAAAAAAAAAACTACATTAGGGCTTTTTTGTCCGTGTTTTTCATCTTTCCACATCTTATTGTTTTGTCCTTAAATGTATGCCCCCGCCCCCAAAGCAACACACATCTAAGAACAATATGGAATTAGTTTCACTCTTCTCCTCAACAGATCAAACAAGGGGAGAGGGGTATCCTGTGCCTTAAAATTTGTATGAGACAACAAAAGACCCCAAAGAGCCAAAGCAATTATGAGAAAGAAGAGCAAAGCTGGAGGTCACTCCCTGATTTCGAACCATACTACAAAGCTCTGATAATTAAAACAATGTGGTACTTGCCACAGAAACAGACACATAGATCAGTGGATGGAAACAGAACCTAGAAATAAACTCAAGCACGTATGGTGCACAGCCTTTGCCCTGTCATTCTTAACAACCCAGACATCTTAAAAACACTCACTCAATAACCAAATTACAATAAAATAATACACTACTAAGAATATGACATCTTTTGAATTAAATATTATTTTTATACTTTCCTATAGTTTTACTTTATAATGTTAATGTTGCATAACATATTTTTTCTATATGAATAAATTCGATACTTGTTACTTTTTCTTCCATTTAATGAATTTACAGCAACATCACTGGAGATTGGAGATGTGGCATAATGAGGAAGAACACAGAGGCTGAGAGTTTTGGAGCATCCCAGAAAACCTTGCTAATTTTATCACATTTTCTGAACTCAGACAAGTTCAAAGAGAGACGTTGGTATCTTTCTCCGATCACTTAACCTTCGCCTCTGAAATGCATGCAGGCACGGTAATCAGGCCCATTATCATATTGGATGCCTCAGTATAAAATGAAATAAATACTCAGTAAAAATGAGATGTGTCCAGGGTAGAAATAACATCCAATTTTAAAGGGAATTTATTTCACGTTTTAATAATCAAGGTGCAGAATTGAATTTCTACAGCGTAATGAGGAACACTAGAACATAGAGCTTTTCTAATATTCATCAGAAGGCAGATGTTAACTTGGAAATGTACTTTTTAATAGAAAACGTAGAACACCCAACATACATTTTCTCTGTCATGAAAAAGCTATAAGAGGCACGTCTACTTCCTCGGTGAGCATTTTAACTCTGTTAGTTGCTTAAGAAAAGTTATCCCCACATGCAAATCTTAAATGCGGATAGGAACTACCAAGGTCATTGGATCAATCAAAAAATCCCATGGAATCTATGTTATAGCAAAATTGTTGCTGAGAAAATTATTATGAAGACCACTGACATTTAAAATCACGTTCAAATGTTGACAGCGAGTAAGGCCACAACTGCTTCCTGTGTGACAAACCTGATTCTTTGCAGACATAGAAGTTTTCAGATAGATAACAAGCCATGGAGACAGCAGACATAAGTAAATAATGACAAAAGTATTTGGAACAGGGTACTGTATCTCTTTTTTCATCATAGATCCATAGAAATTAAGTTACTCTTTATCATTTTCTATGTGAATACATATTGTCTCTCCTTGCATCATAAGTATGTAAATGTGTATCCCAGAGAGTAATGATAAAATAGAATGTTCGAGAAATATTAGTTGTGAACAAACATTTAAAGAATCGATATGAAAAAGTGAGACACTTTAAATTTCAATAATGGAACTCATTTATAAACTGCTTCATTGGGGCATACTACTGTCTGATTTTATTTCAAAAGCATGAGGATGCATGTTTGAATTCTAGATTAGAGAAAATAGGTTATAGGGCCAGACAGCCACACCTACAAAGGGTTTGACACACTTGTAAAGGCACCGAGGAAGACACGGATTTCTCTGGAATTCTTTAAGAAGCTGAAAGAATATCATTCAGAAGAGTTTGTTCCAATTAGCAGGCACCCTTCATCAGGAAGCTTTCCATATCTGAGCATATCTCACTGTAAAAATTCATGAAAATAGTATATGAAAATGTATTTATTGTAATCAAATATCTCCTAATGCCCCATGGGAAATCACTGAGAATTTGCACGTTTTTGCATTTTCTTTATTTATTGGGAGTACTGCTCTATTTATATCTGCATCATAGTTTTAATTGCTAGCATTTGATCATGTTTATTAATCTATACACATGTATTCAACTAAATCCATTACTTTAAATTTATAATTTAAATTAATATAATATATACAAATATATTGATGTTATCTCATCAAATCAAATCGAATACCAAAGGGTATTGAACCTTTTAAGCCTCACCAGCTTGTCTTAAAAGTTCACCTGCCCCTCTCTTGAGGTTATTTAATGGTATTAATTTTAAGATATTCTTCCCGATCTAGTATTTCTGGCTCTAAAGCTAACATAAATATAAATAGAATTTTTATTAAGAAATGAGAAGCTGATTACTAAAATATTTGAATATTAATGAACATAAAACAAAATAAACATACAAGAGATTTTTTAAAAATTTTTCTAATACAAAAATCAAATCAGATTAAGTCCTAATATCCAATATGATGAATTAGTTTGGCTAAATCTCTAAGACATTACCAAAGTTGCTACTTTGCTTTGTGCTGAGTGGATCCAGTCATAAAGTAATAAAATGGCGTCTTTTGTCATTTCTTTACTATTATTGACCATTTAAAATATTATTCTTAGTAGGGATGAGGACAGATCAAACATGACGTCCTTATTCTCATGTGACCAAGCAGATAACAGCTCAGGATACTCTGAAGTCCAACAATTTTGCTTGACTCTAATAAGCCAGTTGGAAAATCTGGAGAGTAGGGGATCTTGGGGTAAAGGATAAAGCTTCCATCAACCCCATTAAACCAGCCAATTGCCCTTGCGTTTTGTTTGCAGAATTCAATTTCAATAAAATTGATTATTTTTTTTTAAACAAAGAACTTTCCAGACTTTGATGTAATGTGTTTACAGTGACCTCCAAAATTTCAATTATCGAGAAGGTAGAGGGACAGACATCTCTAAATTTTAATAAAACCCTAAAGTGGCAAAAACATCAAATAGGGTAGATAGGAAAAGCAGATATATCTGAGGAATTTGTTGTTCTCTAAAAAAAGTCATCTAAGTAAATCAATAATTTTGCACTTAAGATACTGAATAAAGACATGACTTTGCTTGGTAGCTTTGTAAGAAAGGTTTGAGGTCAATCGAAAGGCCTCAAATCACTGTTTACCATTCACACATCGGGCTTCTCTCTATACACTGAAGATATTCTCATAAAGGTGATTTACAGGCGCACTTAAAAAGGACAATTGGAAAGAATGGTGTTTGGGGCCAGCATCTACAGTGGGAGAAGCAATCAGAGAGAGAAGCTTCGGCTCAGCCTCCTAGTGTCAGAAAATGCGGTCATACCAGTTTGAGTATTTGGAGACAGAGATTTCAATCTAAGAACTGCTGTGTTTAATGCATTTTTCTCTCTCAGCTCGATTCCTCTCATACTTTAAACAGCATTTCTAAGATGAATAGCTTTTAATATATAACCATCTTAGAGCGAGTAGTGACTAGAAAAATGCAAATGACTTATTTAGTTGGAATTGTTCCTGTTATTGCTATCCTCTTAAATAGAAAGGTAAAATTAAATTCCAGTAAGGAAAGAAAAAAAACATAATACTTTTGGTTAAATGCTAATATAACAGATTAACTTTTCTTGCAGTAAATTATAGGTTTTTTCCCCTCTAAAATCACTTTGAAAAATGTGGCTTTCCAGAGAATAATTACTAAATTTAGAGAAAAAACACTCAACAGATCCAGACCCACAATATCACAATATTTCTAATGTGTAAGCTGTTAACCTATGTGTATATCTTATGTGAGAGATTACATATTTACGTATTATTTCTGAAAGACTATTTGAGTGAATAAGGAGAGTAACAATGTCAATATAAACACCTTTGCTTTCTTTGCAAATGTATTATTCGCACCTTCTCCCTCCATTCTGTGATGGCTGGGACGGGTTTTCTGAGACTGAACAGTCTCTTGAGGGCAGGGACCATGATACGGCTTTGTCTGTCGTCACAACTCTCAAATAATTCTTCGTTTTGCACAATGGATAACTATCTACCAAAGGAGCTGACTGATCACAAGCTGAGTGTGTATGTACATGTGAGCCTTGAACAATATCTACAGGGTTAGGAGCGCTGACCCTCATCAGTTTGAAAACCTGTGTATACCTGTGACTCCCCGAAACCTTAATTAGCCCTCTGTGTCTGCAGGGACTGGTTCCAGGACCCCCACGGATGCCCAGATCCACAGATGCTCAAGGCCTCTGTTTAGATTGGCACAGATCAATGCACACGGCGCCTTCTGCTCCCCTGGACCCCAACGGTGCATCGAACCCAGTGCAGCGGCTTATGAAAGCATTCCACATAAGCAGACCTGTGCAGTCCGAGCCTGTCGTTCATGGGTCAACCGCACTTTTTTCTTCCCACAGTGAGGGAACACGGAGGCCTGTTATAAACATCGCCTTTACAAGTCTAATCTAAAGCACCTTTCTCCACTAAGGTGGTTTTGATTTAAGAACTAGAAATCCAGACTAGTTCCATTGTCAATTCTAGAATTCTAAGAGATAAAAATCTCACAGTTATTTTTTTATTTCATTAATTCCTTTCTTTATTTGGCCCATCGCAAATCAATATTCACATGATATTTCTATTTCTTCATTGTTCTCCAAGTGTTTGGGCAATCTAATTACTACATAGTCTTTGAATTTCTTTCATATTAATATCATTAGTGTATAGTAAAGACTTATATCTGAAAAATTAACATATATTGAATAAACATTTAAATAATTTAAGTAGCTATTTTAAGAATTTCAACTAAAGTGTGCTGTTCTGAAATTTATAAGCAATTTTCATTTTAGGGGAAATAGCTTTTGTTCATTTGATAATGTTATATTACCTTTATTGTCTGTTTTATTCACCCAGTTGAAGCAATATGATATGATTAACATTATTTCTGCTAGCTTAAGGAGATAAAATTAGTACAGTTGAAATAACATCTGTTTTTTCTAGAAATCATCAAACAAAATAAAATAACTAGAAACGACAGAGTTAGAGGCACAAAAAAAAAAAAGAAAAAGAATGGCTTGCAAGTTTTGTGTCAGGGCGAATCGGTGGGTACCAATAAATTAGAGTATTATGGCTATTACCTGCCACAGTAGCATATGTGTCATAATAAAGAACATAATGCTATATATATTTTTCATTTCACATTATCCACGAGAGCAGACATCATATTGTCTATTGCAAGGAAATGAGGAGCTCAGAAGATAAGAGATCGTGTTTATTTGCACAAGATCACACACGAAAATGCAAACATTAAATTAATATAAGCCTAAGCACTGTGTGCTCTGTGAGATTAAGTCGGGCGCTTTGGGTATTTGACTCATTTGCTGATCTTAATTTATGCCTTTTACTTTAATTCCTCATCTAGTTTCAAGTGTTCTTCTAATACGCCCGAACGATCACAGTGTGCAAGACAGCTTCGGCTGGCCTCATTTTTCTAACATTTTTACATCGCTAGTGCTTTGTGTATTCACCTGAAGGAACCATGTGGCAAATTTGATAATCTGCTCTAGGTTCCAAGGTAACCAGGGGCTTTCCTAGAAGCCTGCTTATCATTCGTTATTCACCATCATCACTCAGTCCAAAGGAGGTGTACCACGTTGATAACTAAAGCAGAATGTTAAGGAGATACTCGCCCCTTACTCACTATCTGTTGGGTGTGAGATGCTTTCTCCGGACGTTCCTCAATCTACCCCAGAACATTGCTCTCAATCATCACCAAAAGATATCCTCAGGCAGGTGCTTGGTGACCAATGCACGAGCTCCTCAATTAGGTCACATGATCAAGGACAGGCACCGTGTGATGGCACGTGTTCCTTCTAAAATCAAAGCCGAACTGAATCTGACAATGGTTCGCGTAAGATGTGAATCCTCTAGGGGCTAACTTATAGTTCAGTGAAGTGAAAGAAAAACGACAATATGACTTTAAAGATGACTGAATTATTTTGAAATAATTTATGTAACAAGAAAAGTAAACTTACAAGACTGATGTTTATTTATAAAGGAAAATATGGCTTATTAATGCTTGGAGAAATAGGGTTAACTTGGAATGCTTTCCTATTTTTTTTTACTCGGTCTTTTAAAATTTATATCAATCAATACATATCTTCTTTTATATTTACGTTCTATTTACTTGGCAAGATTTTCAAATAATCATCTACATGACAAATCTCTGTTTCAGGAACTGTGGCAGTATAAATATGTGTAACATCCTGTTTCTTACATGGTGATGATGAATGATGATTGAAAAAGGTAAGTGTGTGTGTGTGTGTGTGTGTGTGCGCGCGCGCGCGCGCGTGTGTATACAAATAGAATGTAGGAAAATGGGGATTTGAGGGCAAGACGGAATTGCAAGCAGGTAGAAGTTAACCAGCCACAAACTATAACTGGTGGATTTTTGTGCCCTCGCTCACGGTTCACAATTATCTCATGACATGGTTGGTGGTAGAAATAGGAACAGCATGCATGGAGGAACAACTTATTTTTTACCGTCTACTATAGATCAATTTATTTAGGCACTTGGGGGAAAAATGGCATGCTACTTATACTTCTGACTTTACTGGGATCTTTGCTTTAAATTTGTTATGTGGAAAATGTCACTATGCATTGAAACTGTAATAACCCACGCCCATTCAAAAATTGCATCAACTCTAAGATATCTACAGATGATCTCCAAATTCCATCCTAATAAAGTCTCGATCTTCCCCATGATCAATCCCATACCATTTAGAATGAAGAAAATTCCAAGGGTTGGCTGATTTTAATTTCATTTTCAACGTTTCATCTAACCCACCAAGGAACAAACTGAATAAGTCTATGGGGAAAAGAGAAGGAGAAAGATTTAATTAACAAGTTCCTCTTTCTGTATCACATCTAAAACTCCGAGCTGATTTTTTATGCCTTGCCTTTAAGAGGTCTGGTGATGCCATGACCTACCATAAGCGAAGAAAACTTACAATATAATGATAATATTTAGGATGAGAGCATTTCTAAGTTAAAAACCACCGTATGCAGATTTGAATTAAAGTGGGTTAGATTTTCAAAGTCTATGAAAACAAATGTGCTCCTTTTAATTCATGGGACAAAGGAATTTATTGAAACATTTGATGAATTTAATCTTGGCGAACAAGTGAACATTTGTTTTTTTTTCAAACTAGAAGTGTATTTTCAATGTATTATGATATAAAATTACTATAATCACATATATCTGATTACATGCATATACTTATAATTACTGATTACATATATATACATAAAAAATAAATGTTTCAATGTGCTTCGAAAGGTGAACGTGCACACTTGATAATATTGATGCCTACAGTGTCATTAAAAAGATGTTAAAAAGCAGATGAAAAAATAAAAATAATTTTATTCGGTTATATGTAAATAAATTCTCATATGTAGGAAGTGCAAGCTGAAAGGAAATACTCCTCACTTTCCTATTATTCTAAGAATATTTCTGAGAAGAGGTTAAATCACATAGACTATTTAAATGATAAAATGAAAGAAATTGTTCAAAGAGTTATACGCCTAAATCTTAAGAAGGGTTACATAGTTTTATGGTCAATAAAACCTATAGTTAGACATAATGAAAGAAAGGCAAAGGCTATGAAATATTATGCTTTGATATTTTAATAGTGTTAGGTCAGAAAGAAATTTTATTTCACTCCCATATTGTCATATTCAGTTAAATAGCTCCCTTAGAAGCATATAGGTTCAGAAAACTCTGTTTATTTTTATGAACAACTAGCATGATGAATTTTGAAATTATGGTGCTATAGCGTTTCCTTCAAACCTATAAAAATGAATTTAATTTTCTTCATAACAATTTTGACATGATAGATCTTGAAGAAAACAAGATTTATAAAAATACACACAGAACGAATAGCAATAGGAACTGCAGTGAGTGCATATACAAAACACTCAAAGTTGAACTTTACTCAAATTCATCATCGTGTTTCATAATTGTTCACATATACACACATATATCATCTTCTGCAAATTTGACTTTCTGATATGTGAAGTAGGTATTTCAACAAGCTCTAGAGCTTACATTCAGTTTTGTATTTTATGAGCCCTGTTCAGTTTATGAAACATAAACACGGAATCAATATGATATACCTCACAATTTAAAATTACACTTGCATTCAGTGACACAACGGATGTGAAGTAAGCAACTGTAGATGTCTCCATGGCAATGAGTGCCTCGTAAAGGACCAGGATGAACAAGCCAAGCTTCTTTCCATGGCTTCCACGCAATAGTGTCTATCATCAGTCTATAGCGCTATAGTTGTGAAGTGTTTCTTTTTTTTGGTTTTTGTTTTTCAGTCACCAGAGGCCAATGGTAAGTTGCTGTGTGTAGTGGTCTACCCTCTGCTCACACTCAAAGACGTCCTTGCAGTCAACAAACACTCATCAAACGTGTTTTATAAACGGTTTACGACACAGATTTCCTATAAGTTAAAGTACTGTCTCTTAAGATGTATCATAAAGCTTAGGGAATATTCTCGTAATTAATCCTTGTAAAAATATTCTTGTAATTAAGTAACTTCTATATCATAGAGGACATGCATGGTTATTCTTCCATTTTTTTTTCCACAAAGAGGGTTGATGGATTTTTAAGTCAGAATTTTGCAAAGGCACAATAAAAATTAGGTTATCCTTTTTTTTCTAAGTCAAAATCAAAAGACAAGGAGAAAATTATAAAGATATAGATGTCACTAGAGAAGACAGACACTTGTGGAAAGCGATAGCCTAATGCTGAGAAATCTGTCAAAAAGTTGAAAAACAATCACAGCACTAACAAAACAAAGCATGCTAAATCATTTCAGATCGTTGTCAACAATATACATTTATAATGAGTCCAAGTCCTCACAGAAAAGCAAAATAACAATAAACATATTCAAGATTTCCATAAAGTATCGATGATCGATCAGGGGAATTTCAGCTACCCCAAAATCCTCTAATGCAGAATACCTCATTCCCAGATGCCTTTAAAAGAGGTATATCTTGTTTAATATATATTTTTTCACCATTGGATGCAATTAGATATACAGTTCTCCGGAGTTGACAAACACCTCAGAAACCCTCCGCTCCAACATCCATATTATAAACACAGGCAACATTTGCTTCAAGTCACGAAGGCAATAAAACGTCTTGAGCCAAAGGTACCCTCATGACACTCCCCGTCCACTGCCCATCGTGACCTTTGCTCCCACCTTCTGAACCTTTCATGGTTGCTATTTCATCAGTTTCCATTAAGCACCTATAAACCCTGGATTTAAATTCATAAGCAGCCCTCAAATGAAGTAATGAAGGAGACGAAAATCAATTGAACTATCAAAAAAGCATAGATGGGGTACCTTTAACTCCTGGCCTCCAGTGGTCTGTGACCATCTTCCTTTGTGACTTTGAGTAGGGGTTGAAAGTCGCCTTTGCTTGGGTTTCCTCAGCCATGGCATATGCGTAATCATGTCATCCTCTGCTGGTTTTTGAACTATGCAAAGAAAAATTATACTGGTTCCTTAAAAACAAAAAAACAAACAAAAAAAAACAGACTGTACTTTCTAGAATGTAATGGGGACGAGCCCACGTGTGTCTTGTTCATTGCTTTAAACTACAATCCTGATGCTCATAGGCACTCGAAAATTTGCTGAGTGAATAAACAGATGAATGAAAGCTTGGCACTCATGTTCTGTATCTACAAGACACAGGAACAGATGAGAAAGATATAGTCCCTGCATCCCTGGAAATTACAGCTCAGAATGTGTTAATAAAATGAAACAATGAATTTAAGAAAACTGAGAGACAAATTGAGAATAGCATAATGTACCTGCCCTTACAGAGCTCAGAGCACAGCATGTTATTTCTAATAAATTATTTTCTCCTAAAATAAAACATACCTCCATCAAGTATCTCAGCTGCAGCTGAAACAAGGTCTTTTAAACTCCATGTAAAAAAAAAAAAAAAACAAAAACATGTTGCTAGTGTCCTATGAAATTCAAAAGAGGGAATATTAGCCACAAAAACATGTTGCTAGTGTCCTATGAAATTCAAAAGAGGGAATATTAGCCACAGAGGACTGGGAAGAGATGATACAGAAAGTAGTACTGATTTGTTTGATCCAATTCGAAACATCAACCAAATTAGAGTTTCATACATACATATACATATACATTCATATGTATATGGTATGTGTGTATAATGATGTATATATGAACACACACATATATATACTGTTTTGCTTTTAAAGGTAGAGATTATGTGTATATAATCCGTTACCTTTTTTAGCTATGCTAATTCTTTCACTATGGGTATAAAGCAATAAAACTAAAGGTAATTTTCCTCCTATAAATTATAAGCGTGTGCATGTATGCCTGGAAAACATTAATTATTTTGCCAGGGTTTTTCTTTTTTCTTTTCTAATGTTATGATAGAAAATATGTCTTTTAATATCCTTGGTTGAATTATATAACCAAGGTCTAAATATTCTTGATTCATGATATTAAAGGCAAAAAAAAAATTAACAGTGATCATAATAAAATAAAACATGGCCTTTATATAAGAATATATTTTCAAAGCAATGAAAATTAAAACATAAAAATCTCATTAACATTAATGGAAATGTCACATTTATTGCCTAGAGGTCTAGACTATAAGTAATGATGATCTTTTTTATTGTCAAAACTGATTGTCTAAACAATTATAGCTTTTCTGATTTAAATATTTTTCCAGCAGAAAATATTTTACGAACTGTCATTTGCAGAATATTATTGTTGGACCTCCTAAAATATACACGTTCCCATTTATTAACGTGGAAATAAGAGCTCCGTAACAGATTACATCGACACTGCATAAAAACTCAGGTGCTCTGCAGGGGTTAGGCAACTTGGACAGGGTTCTCTCTTAGTAAGAAAAGCCTGAACAAATCTGCCTTTCACACTGCTTCTCAAGTGTTTGTGTGTGACTATTCTTTCAAAGATTATGCAAGAAATATTGCCATCACCATTTGGATCCTCAATGTGTCCCATATAGGGGTACGAAAGAGATCATACACTCAGACTTTATTTTTTGTTTTGTTTGGATCTTCAAATGTCTGATAAAACATGCCAATCTGAAATGTTCCCTGTCTTTCCATCAGTATGAGTGAACTGAAAAACGGCAGCTGGTAAATATATTTAGAATATGAACAATTCTCCTGTTCATTTAAATTTTATTTCATGGAATTATACAGAGCACTCACTACACACTTTCATTTGTTTTTTAAGTCTCCCCCCACCTCCCCCATCATTTGGACAGAACTTCCAATTTAAAAATGTTTGCATAATAAATTTCATAAATAGAATTAAAAATAAAGTGGAATTTCGTTTTCTCAGATGAGAACAAAATGGATTAAGATCAACTCTTAGCTTACGAGTTTTCGATAAGGGGAACAGCAAACTTCCAATGAGATACTGCTTTGAACTGGCAATTTGAGTATGCTGTGCTACATAGTAACTTGGTAGTTTTTCTTTGGGGGAACTGGTTTCTAACAATTTATTTCGGTTTGTTTCCTCTCAAGGTTATTGAGCTTCCTACCGACTTCAGGGTAAAACGTCGAACTCTTAACTGCAAGCAATATCGGCTTATTGTTTCAGGATTCAAAGAGAAAGAAAAATGCCAAATATTACACTACTAGAGATTAAGAGAGCAGTTAACTACAGTGCTGTGACTCTCCCTGTTTATCTTTTGATTTTCAATAACTCAGTAAGTATTTATTAAGGACCTATTATAGGCAGAAAATTGTGGATTCTTTTCCTCCTTACAGTTATGTGTAATTAAGGACAACTTAGTAAAACCCACTAATATCTATCCAACCCATTCCATTAAACTAGAAACTTCTTGAATTATGACTGTCTTAATCATTTATATATGTCCATATCTAGCCAAATACGTTATGTATTTTCTATTCAACCAAGGCAATACTTTTGTTTAGAATATTTACCCAGAAAATATTAGATTCTTTGAATTATGATACCTTTGAGGTCACACGGCTCAATTTTCTTAACCCCAGTGGTAGGTAATTCCCTCCATACTGCATCTGTGTGTTCTTCTTACAGTGACACGGAACTGATCACCTCACGGAGGCACCGGCTCAGTTACAACAACGATATTTAACATTTCTACGTGACATACTGTTTGTGCGAACGTTTTATAAGCAGTCATTTATCCGAGTTCCAACTCTGTGATTTGGGGTGACTGCCATCGCCAGCCTTACACACAGGAAGGTGGGAACCAACTTGTGTTTTCCTGCCAGTCCAGGAAGTGCGGATTCGAACCCAGGTCACGCATTTCCAGAGAGCGCATCTCTGGGCACTGAGCCAACCTGGACCATCGATTATTAAAGAATTCATCCTTATATTTACCTTGAATAAGGAGCTTCACTTGGCTTGCCATTTTGGAGTTACGTGTAATTATTTATTCCTCTTTCTATGACACAGACTTTCGGTGATTAGAAGACATCAATTTTCCTCTATGTCTTCTGTCACCAAATTAAACACCTAGCATGCTTTAACTAAAGTGGTTTTCAGACCCTTCTCTATATTACTCATAAACCTCACCCCCCCCCACACACACATACACTCATTTTTCATAAGCTTACTATATTAAAAAAAAGCACAAATAAGGAGAAATGATAAGGTTGAAAAAATAATCATATATCAGGCAGAGAAAGAGATTTCTTAATCTGAAATTGTTTCATATCCTCTGTGGTAGGCAAAAGAGTTATCTAAAAAACTGGATTCAATTATGCATTCTAAGGATTTAATATCCTTAACTTATTCTTTTCTGTCTTTTATATAATTCATACTAATGACATCTCCAGAAATAAATATTAATAGTAAAACAACTTGAATAACCTAAATTGTATTCTATGGAATTTACGATTTTCAATTACACCTTATTAAATTACACACTTAAAAAATATAGGGTCGTTAATCTGTCCTAGGAGTTTTTTTAAAGTACTCCATTTATTTTTTAGTAGGAAAAAGGGGAAATAAGGCTAAAATTTTAAATTTATACATCGATTTTTAATCTTGTATTTATATCAACTTTCAAAAGGTGCTATTGCTATGCGATTCTTCAGAATTCTGTGTAGACCGATAGCAGCTTTGTAGTCATGTGATACACCGAGTCTCAACACTCAAAAAGCTTTTTAGTTTGTTTGGCTGTTTTGTTTCACGTTGCT